>PVHT021183511.1:203253-236980 GCA_004024745.2 Catagonus wagneri
AAAAAAAAAAAAAAAAAACAGGATGGCACTGTGACAAAAACAGAAACACAAATCAATGCAACAGGATAAAAAGCCCAAAAATAAACCCACACACCTATGGTCAACTTATCTGGGACAAATATACAATGGAGAAAAAGACAGTTCCTTCAATAAGTGGTGCTGGAAAAACTGGACAGCTACATATAAAAGAATGAAATTAGAACACTTTCTAACACCATACTCAAAAATAAACTCAAAATGGATTAAAGACCTAAATGTAAAACCAGGTATTTTAAAACACTTAGAGGAAAACATAGGCCAAGCACTCTGACATAAACTGCAGCCAGTATCATCTCAGATCCACCTCTTGGAGTAATGACATAAAAATAAAAATAAACAAATGGAGTTCCAGTTGTGGTTCAGTGGGTAACGAACCCAACTAGGATCCATGAAGATGCAGGTTCAATCCCTAGCCTTGCTCAGTGGGTCAAGGATCCTATGTTACTGTGAGCTGTGGTGTAGGTCGCAGATGCAGCTCGGATCCCACATGGCTGTGGTGTAGGCCGGCAGCTACAGCTCCAATTTGACCCCTAGCCTGGGAACTTCCATATGCTGTGGGTGTGGCCTAAAAAGACAAAAAATAAACAAACAAATGGGACCCAATTAAAAAGGTTTTGCACAGAAAAGGAAACCATACACAAAACAAAAACACAACCCACACAATGGGAGAAAATATTTGCAAATGAAACAACTGACAAGGGACTAATCTCCAAAATATACAAACACCTCCTGCAGCTCAGCATCAAAAAAACTAACAACCCCATCAAAAAACGGGCAGGAGTTCCCACTGTGGCGCAGTGGAAGTGAATCTGACTGCAGCCGTGAGCACTGAGTTTCGATCCCTGGCCTCGCTCAGTGGGTTAAGGATCTGGCGTTGCCGTGAGTTGCAGTTTAGGTGGCAGACACAGCTCAGATTCCAAGCTGCTGTGGCTGTGGCGTAGGCTGGCAGCTACAGCTCCAATTTGACCTCTAGCCGAGGAACTTCCATATGCTGCGGATGTGGCCCTAAAAAGCAAAAACAAAACAAAAAAAAATGGGCAGAAGATCTAAACAGAATTTTCTCCATAAAAAAGACACAGAGATGGCAAAAAAACACATGAAAGATGTTCAAAATGACTAATTATTAGAAAACTGCAAATTTACTGCTACTATGAGGTATCATCCTACATCAATCAGAATGGCCACCATCAAAAACCCTATAATCGATAAATACCGGAGAGCACATGGAAGAAAGGGAATTTCTTCCATGGCTGGTATGAATGTAAATTGGTACAACCACTACAGAAAACAGTATGGAGCTTCCTCAAAAAACCAAAAATAGAATTACCATATGATCCAGCAATCCCACTCCTGGGCATCTATCCACAGAAAACCACCACCTAAAAAAACACATATACCCCAATTTTCTTTTTTTCTTTCTAGGGCCGCACCCTCAGCATACGGAGGTTCACAGGCTAGGGGTCTAATTGGAGCTACAGCTGTTGGCCTACACCACAGCCACAGGAATACCAGCTGTAAGCCTCACCTGCAACCTACACCACAGCTCACAGCAATGCCGGATCCTTAACCCACAGAGCAAGGCCAGGGATTGAACCCGCAACCTCCTGGTTCCTAATCGGATTCGTTTCTGCTATGTCACAAGAGGAATTCCTACCCCAATTTTCACTGCAGCACTCTTCACAATAACCAAGACATGGAAGTAACCTAAATGTCCATCAGCAGAGGAGTAGATAAAGAAAATGTGTAAAAGACAACAAAATATTACTCACCAATAAAAAAAATGAAATAACGGTGTGTGCATAACCTAGAAACGATCATGCTAAGTGAAGTTAGACAGTGAGAGACAAACAGCATATGCCATTGCTTATATGTGGAATCTTAAAAAAAAGAATATAAATGAACTTATTTGCAGAACAAAAACAGACTTAGAGACTTAAAAACTTATGGTTACCAAAGGGGTCAGGTTGGGGGGGTACATTGGGGATTTCAGAGGGACATGTTCTAAAATTAGGTTGTAATAATGGCTGTAAAACTATAATAAAATTCATTAAATTAAAATTTTCATCCATGCACAATTATGCTACTAAAATCAGAAATTGTGAGTAGAGAGCACAAATGCAGGACACTGGAGACACACTTGCAATTAAGAAACCAACAACTTAAAACAATCTCGTTTATATACAGACTCCTATATCAAAACTTCAGGGTAACTGCAAACTAAAAATCTACAACTGATACACAAATAAGAAAAATCAACTCAAATACATTAAAGAGTCATCAAACCACAAGAGGAGACAGTAAGAAAATAAGGGAAGAAAAAGAGCAACAAAACCCAAAACAGTTAATAAAATGGCAATAAGAACATACATATCAATAATTACCATAAATATTAATGGACTGAATGCCCCAACCAAAAGACATAGACTAGCTGAATGGATACAAAAACAAGACCCATATATATGCTGTCTTCAAGAGACCCACTTCGCTTCTAGAGACACATACAAATTGAAAGTGAGAGGATGGAAGAAAATATTCCATTCCAATGGGAATCAAAAGAAAGCTGGAGTAGCAATATTCATATTAGACAAAACGGACCTTAAAATGAAGAACTTTTTGAGAGACAAGGAAGGGCACTACATAATGATCAAAGGATCAATCCAAGAAGAAGATGCAATAATTTTAAATATATAAGCACCCAACATAGGATCACCACAATATCTAAGGCAACTGCTAACAACCTTAAAAGGAGAAATCGATAATAACACAATCATAGTGGGGGACTTTAACACCCCAATTATAGCAATGGATAGATCATCCAGACAGAAAATCAGTAAGGAGACACAGGCCCTGAACGAAGCATTACATCAGATGGACTGAAGAGATATTTATAGGACATTCCATCCAAAAGCAGCAGAATACACATTCTTCTCAACTGCGCATGGAACATTCTCTAAGACTGATCACATCCTGGGCTACAAATCAAGCCTCAGTAACTTTAAGAAAATTGAAATCATATCAAGCATCTTTTCTGACCACAATGCTATATGACTGGAAATCAACAAGAAAAAACTGGCAAAAAACACAAACATGTGAAGACTAAACAAAATGCTACTAAACAACCAATGGATCACTGAAGAAATCAAAGAGGAAATTAAAAAGTACCTAGAAGTAAATGACAACAAAGATACGACACCCTAAAACCTATGGGATGCAGCAAAAGCAGTTCTAAGAGGGAAGTTTATAGCAATACAAGCCTACTTCAGGAAACAAAAGCTCAAATAAACAACCTAACTTTACATTTAAAGTAGCTAGAGCGTGAAAAACAGACAAGACCTAAAGTTAGTTGAAGAAAAGAAATCATAAAGACCAGAGCAGAAATCAATGAAACAGAAACGAAGAAAACCACAGAAAAGATCAATGAAACTAAAAGCTGGTTCTTTGAAAAGATCAACAAAACTGATAAATCCTTAGACAGACTTATCAAGAAAAAAAGAGGACACAAATCAAGAACTAGAAATGAAAAAGGAGAAGTAACAACAGACATCACAGAAATACAAAGGATCATAAGAGACTACTATATGCAACTATAAGAAGAAATGGACAAATTCTTAGAAAAGTACAATCTTCCAAGACTAAACCAAGATGAAATAGAAAATATGAATAGACCAATCGCAAGTTCTGAAATTGAAACTGTGATAGAAAAACTTCCAACAAACAAAAGTCCAGGACCATATAGCTTCACAGGCGAATTCTATCAAACATTTAGAGAAGAGCCAACACCTATCCTTCCGAAACTCTTCCATAAAATTGCAGAGGAAGGGACACTCCCAAACTCATTCTATGAAGCAACCATCACCCTGATACCAAAACCAGACAAAGTACCACAAAAAAAGAAAATTACAGGCCAGTTTCACCGATGAACATAGATGCAAAAATCCTCAACAAAATACTAGCCAACCGAATCCAACAATACATTAAAAGGATTGTACATCATGATCAAGAGGGATTTATCCCAGGGATGCAAAGAATCTTCAATATCCGCAAATCAATCAGTGGGATACACCACATTAACAAACTGAAGAATAAAAACCATATGATCCTCTCCATAGATGCAGAAAAAGCCTTTGACAAAATCCAACACCCATTTCTGATAAAAACCCTTCAGAAAGTGGGCATAGGGGGAACCTACCTCAACATAATAAAAGCCATCTATGACAAACCCAGAGCTCACATCATTCTCAATGGTGAAAAGCTGAAAGAACTCCCGCCAAGGTCAGGAACAAAACAAGGAAGTCCACTCTCGCCACAAGTATTCAACACAGTTTTGGAAGTCCTAGTCACAGCAATCAGAGAAGTTCCTGTTGTGGCACAGTGGTTAACAAATCCGACTAGGAACCATGAGGTTGCGGGTTCGATCCCTGGCCTTGCTCAGTGGGTTAAGGATCCGGCGTTGCCGTGAGCTGTAGTGAAGGTTGCAGACGCGGCTCGGATCCCGCATTGCTGTGGCCTTCGCCACAGCCACAGCAACACGGGATCTGAGCCGCGTCTGCAACCTACACCACAGCTCACGGTAACGCCGGACCCTTAACCCACTGAGCAAGGCCAGGGATCGAACCCGCAACCTCATGGTTCCTAGTCGGATTCGTTAACCACTGAGCCACGAAGGGAACTTCTAAAACAAGTTAAGATATCTCAAAATCCGAACTAGAATTGGTACACACAACCCAGACGACCATAACAGTGGTCTGCAACTTCTAGCTGATGAGGATGGGACCATTCATTGATATCAGCTGAGAAAGCGGAGGGTGCGAATGAGGGACCCCGCGCGGGAGGGTGATCCCAGGTTCCACGGCACTCCTCCTCCACCGCATCCTTACCTACATCCATCCACTCGGGAGGGAGCAGTCGACACTTCTGTCTCTGTTTCAGGTTGATGGCCAGCCACAGAGGCACCTGCACCGGTAAACCAGGGTTGAAAGGCCCCAGGTCGCCCTGCCAAGGGACCCACAGCTCGTCACACGCAACGGAACATCGCTGGACCTCGCCGCCGCCCACTAAGCTGAAACCCAAACACGGACAAAAGCCATCTCGGCCGAGCAACCTCGCCCCACCGCCCACCTGCGCCGGGCCCCGAACGCGGCCGCGCAACACCTGTGGGCCCTGGGCCTGCCCCCGCCCCCACCCCGCCGTCCCTCCCGGACGTGGGAACCGACCAGGGTCCTCACCCCGATGAGGTAGATCTTGTCCAGGCTGAAGTTCGGGATAATGGTGACCAGCTCTTTCTCGGCCAGAAACTCCACCTCGGCCGCGTCCATAGTGGAGCCAACAGTCAACCCCGGGCTCTCCAGCGCCTGAGGCTCCTCAGCGTCCGGCAACAAGCCCGCGGCCGCCGCTTTCCCGCCACCGCGCGGAACCCGCCCCGGGACCGGAAGGAGCCGTGGCCGGCCTATAGTAACGCGACGCTCTCCGCGGAGCGGCGGAAGGCGGGCACCGCGGCTGCTACGAGCCCGCGGATTGGCGAGCTTTAGCGAGGAAGGCCACGCCCTCCCGCGTCCCGGCCACGCCCCTCCCGTGGGCCGCGCACCTGGCGCCGCAAGCCCACCTGCTCCTGATTCAGCTCGCGGCGTCTCTTGACTAGACCCGTGCGACTGCCCGCCCACGCCGCGAGCCAAGCTGGGGAAAAGGGAGGGTTTGGGGCCGGGAGCATAAGCACTTAAAAGTCAGGGCGTGACCTGGTTTACACAGACACGAGCCCAGCCCAGCGGAGTGAGGGAAGCCCTCGTTTCCTTTAACTTCATAATCTCCTGTTCTCCCAGTACACGA
Organism: Catagonus wagneri; assembly: GCA_004024745.2. Taxonomy (NCBI): domain Eukaryota; kingdom Metazoa; phylum Chordata; class Mammalia; order Artiodactyla; family Tayassuidae; genus Catagonus; species Catagonus wagneri. Next base: position 209,116 of record PVHT021183511.1, read on the forward strand.
AATTAATACCCATAAAAATGCGAATCCCTCCACCGCACCCACAGCTTCCAATTCAGAAACTGCGGGAAAGAGGCTCAGAATTTAAACTTGGGCAGACGCCCTGGGGAAGGGGGAGTTTGCAAGACTGCAGCCAATACACATTGATGAGTTCATCTATTCGCTGGTCCCGGCGCTTTCCTATACCGTGGGGTCGAGTGAAACATAGAAGCAGTGTTCTCAGACCCTCCTGGGTCAGCACCCCCTGGGAGATTCCCAGTGTTCAACACGCACACGCCTGCATAACTGTGACTCACGGGTCTGGGGTGGGGACAGCCGGCTTCTGATGCTGTGGTACCAAGGCCAGGAATGCTTCTTGGGAGTGAACCAGTTAGAAGAGGGCTGGGGCTGGGGGTGGGTGAGAGGGAGCCTTCAGGCCAGGAATTGAATTTGATGTTCTGATCCTTAAGCTCTAAGAAAAATCGTATCTGACAGGAGGATTTCAGGGTTCTGGATGCCTGCAGGAAGCCTGCCCCACCCCAGAAAATCCCATGCTTTCCTCTCTAGCCCCCCTGAAACCTGCCCCATGTCAAGTTGTTGGAAAGATGAAATAAGGCCATAAATCAGTCTGCCTGCTGACGTGGCCTGGAGAGCTGCTGTTTCTTTTTTTTTTTTTTTTTAATTGCTTAATGAATTTTATTACAATTATAGGTGTACATCTTTTTTTTTTTTTTGTACTGGAAATTGTCATTACTGGAGATTTCCTTCGTCATTTATTAAGACAAATACTTTCCAAACTAAAAAATCCCTCAGGATGCTGTGTGACTGAGAGCAAGTTACCACTCTGAACGTCAGTCTCTTCATCTACAAGCCAGGTGGGAAGGGAAGGAGCCCCCAGCACGTCTGGGAAGGAAGGGAAGCTGCGGGCCACCTGGCCCCTCCTAAAATAGAAGCTCCCTCAGGCATCTGCAGAGAGCCTGTGCCAGCTTGTCTGGGTTTTGATTGATGGAGGAATGTTGTCTTGACTGGCAAATATTTGCATTCCAGAGTTGGCAAGGCTTCCCTGCCTGACCGTTGAAGCCTGTAAAAGAGCAAAGGAAAGAGCTGGTGGGAAAGCCGCGGTTCGGAGAGGCCTTGGCGGGACGAGTAGGAGAGCTGGCAGAGTCGGGCGCCTTGGTGTTCTTATCTCTAAGATGGGACAGTGGCACTGCTTATCTCTCTGGGCTTTTGGGAGAATGAGATGGGGCAGGGTGCAGCTTGACTCGCTGCCAAACAGTGGCATCTTGAGGTCTCAAACTTCAGCCTACATCAGGGTCCCTCGGGGGCTTGTTAAAGCAGCATGAGTCACAACAGCCAAAAGGTGGAAACCACCAGAATTCCCGTGGTAGCTCAGCGGTTGATGATCCTGACTAAGATCCATGAAGATGCAGGTTCGATCCCTGGCCTCGCTCAGTGGGTTAAGGATCCAACATTGCCATGAGCTGTGGTACTGGTGGCAGATGCGGCTCAGATCTGGCATTGCTGCAGCTGTGGCTGTGGTGTAGACCAGCAGTTATGTCTCACTGTCTCCGACTGGACCCCTAGCCTGGGAACCTCCATGTGCCAGAGGTGTGGCCCTAAAAAGCAAAAAAAAAAAAAAAAAAAGGAAACCACTCAAATGGCCATCAGCTAAGGGCTGAGCAAACCACATGTGGCTGTTAGTTACTTTGGAATATTATTCAGCCATAAACAGGAATGAAGCCCTGACTGACGCTTCAATGCAGATGAACCTTCAAAACATTATACTACGTAAAAGAAGCCAGACACGTAAACCATATATGATTCCATTTATATGAACTGTGCAGAATAAAGGATAAATACATGGTACTAGATTAGTGGCTACCAGGGTCGAGGGGGAGGGGAGTGACTGTTAATGGGGAGGAGGTTTATTTTCAGGGTGACGGAATGTTCTGGAACTAGTGGTGGTGATGGTTGTACAACTCTGTAAATATAATAAAAATTGCTGAACTGTAGATTTTGAAAGGGTGAATTTTACAGTATGAACCATTCCTCAATCAATCTGTTATTGAAATGCCCCTCCCCAAGCTCCAGACCCAGACTTCCTGACTGACACACCTTACACACTGCCCGGGAACCTTTTTTGGGGGGGCACCCCCACGGGATGTAGAAGTTCCAAGGCCACCAGGGATGGAACCCAAGCCACAGCTGTGACCCAAGCTGCTGCAGTGACAGTGTTGGAGCCTTAACCCGCTGCACCACCTGGGAACTCCAAGAACTCTTCCTAATTGGGAAAACTGGGAAGGGAGGTAACTTACCGCAATCTAGCCCAGCGCTGAGCCACTCCCAGGATCCAACAAGGACTTCGGACAGCCCAGCCCCAGGCCTGGCCTCTGAAAGTAGGGGAAACAGAAAACAGACAGGAGGAACAGTACAACGGGGAGTGAGGGTAGGGCCCTACCTCAGACGGGGCGGTGGGAGCGCTCATGCCGTGATCTCCTGGTATAAAGAATGCCTCCCTGGGAATTCCCGGCGTGGCTCAGCAGTAAGGAACCCGACCAGCATCCATGAGGACGCAGGCTGGACCCCTGGCCTCTCTCGGTGGGTTAAGGATCCGGTGTGGCTGTGAGCTGTGGTGTAGGTCGCAGACACAGCTTGGATCCTGCATTACTGTGGCTGTGGTTTGGGCTGGTGGCTACAGCTCCGATTGGACCCCTAGCCTGGGAGCCTCCATATGCTGTGGGTGCCCCACCCCAAAAAATCCAGTATCAAAACTGGTTCATTCACTGTGACAAGCGGACCAGAGTAAGGTAAGATTAAGGATTAAAAACATGTAAAACGGGGTGTGGGGGGGCAGCGTATGGGAGCTGTCGGTACTCTCTCTGTTACTTTTCTGTAAATGTAAAGCTAAGTTTATTTGCAGTTTCCTGGGAGCCTTGCAGTTGTTTTCACTGCTGTGGCTCAGGTTTGATCCCCGGCCAGGGAACTTCTTTCTGCCATAGGCACGGCCAAAAAATAAAAGGCTTTTTTTTTTTTTTTTAATAAAAAGTCTCCCCTCCAGCTTCCCCTGGGAACCTGAATCACTGGTGTGCTGTGAACCTCTCGTCCCCTGCAGGGCCCTTCCGGTCACAAGAGAATTTAGGCCACGGTGCTCCCCAAATGAGCCGGCAACCTGGACTTCTGATTTTAAAGTCTGGATCTTTCTAGGATGCTGGAAATGACCGACAGCTGTGCTGGCCGGGACGGCGGCCACTAACCCCACGTGGAAACTGAGCATTTAGCGGCTCGCTGACTCACCGCGACGTTTCCTGGGTTGAGCACTTTGGGAAGGACCCGGGGTCCCCCCGGGGCAGCACCCGATTTCAGCCCAGGGCCAGCCTACCTGGCGTTGAGAACCTCTGCCACGCGGTTCCTACCGGGAGAAGTCAGTGGTCCAGGAAAACAAAGACAATCACAGTGACGAATTGAGCCGGGTGGACACTGCAGGGGCTCTCGGCCCTGCCTGTGGATGACGGTCACCAGCTGGGTGCCCAGCCACACCTAGACTGAGGGCCTTGGAGCCTCCGGGTGGGGCCTGGCCTCCGCCAGGCCACCTTCCTGTGGTCTGGGGGACCTCGGGAGAAGCAGTGACTTGCCGCTGGGGGTGTCTTCTCTCTAAGGAGGGGGCTAAATGACAGCCACAGCAGCAAAAGAGAAATGCAGAAGTGAAAACGCTGCCTCCTCCAGCAGTGGCGAAGGTGGCTTACCCAGCAGACGCGGAGAACAGGACAAGACTGCCTCTCTAACTGGACTCCTACCAGGCGCTGGGAGCCTGGAAGTATCGCTCCAGGCTGGACGGCCTCCGAGGTCTCAGGTGGGGGTGATGGCGTGACCCCCGCGGGCCTGATCTCGCCTGCGGTTTCTGGCCAGCGGCCCTGGTTGCGGGGGCGCCCAGCCGCTCCAGCTGTTCCGCACTTTGCCTCCTGAAGCCCTTGGGAAGTGGGGAGGGACCGAGGCAGGTAAGTTCTCCGTTGCATCTGGCAGACAGAGCGGCTCACGACAGCCCCCAAGGCGCTCTTCTTCCCGCGGAGTGCTGTGACAAGCAAAGCGGGAAAGCCACACCGAGGCCAGCTCCCCAGGGCTGCTGGGCCAAGACCCTGAGCCCGGCGGGAAGCTGCCTGAAGAATGCAGGTGCGGTGGCGGGACTCGGTCTAGCAGTGGGGCTCCCCTGGAGGCTGGGGGCAGACGTCCAGGTGAGCGGTGGCGATGGCCTGGCCTAGGGCAGCCACCACTGGGACCAAGAGGACAGACGGAAACCAGGGCCCGTGGGCTGCCTTTTGGTGTCCAGGAGAACCTGCAGACCCACGCAGGTGGCCTCAGGCCTTTCCCAGTCACCTGTGGCGCTGCACAGCCTGGCAGCGTCCCCCCCCCCGCCCCAGGCTTACAAGTCCCTCCCTGCCACTCCCTGGCCACCAGGGCTGGCGGGGGAGCCATCACAGCAGCCGCGCAGAGCACGTCACGGCTCAGCCGGGCGCTCTCGAACGGCTCCGACACGGTGCGAACACACTCTTGTGTCTTTCTGCCGTCTGCTGCCATCATTAAAAAGTTACATTCCCATCTGCTTTCACACTTTTCTCCCCTCCCAGCCTCCCCTCCCGGAGGTGTACAGCATGAATCCCACGTCAAGGACCCGAAGGTTCCCTGAACTCTTGGAACCTGGGAGCTCCTCCAGGACACGCCAAGGTCGGGGGGTGTGGGCTCGGCTAGCAGCCAGAGCCGTTAACTCCACCGGCGTTGCCATTTGCCGTGACCTCTGCCCCCACCACCACCACACACACTTTCCCTGGAGCCACTTACAAAGCTTTTTTATCGCTGGTTGTGATCAGTCTGCGTAGCTATAGCATTAAAAATAAATGAAAAATAAAGCTCAGACACGAGTACCCATTTCCCCAGAATGCAGTTAAGGAAAAACAGACCCAAGAAATAAGAATCCGGGAGGCAGGTTTTGCGTTCAAAATAAATTGTCATCCTACCCAACACTGTAAATCAACTATACTTCAATTAAAATTGTCATTCTAGGAGTTCCCGTTGTGGCTCAGAGGGTTGTGAGCCCGCCTAGAATCCTCAAGGATGCAGGTTCGATACCTGGCTCCGCTCAGTGGGTTCAGGATCCAGGATCACCGTGAACTGTAGTGTAAGTGGCAGATGCGGCTCGGGTCCTGTGTGGCTGTGGCTGTGGCGTAGGCTGGCAGCTGTAGGTCTGACTTGACCCCTAGCCTGGGAACCTCCATAACGCCGTGGGTGCGGCCCTAAAAAGCAAGATAAATAAATGATCAAAACTGTCTTTCCAGACCAGCTCCAAAGAAGCACCCACCCTTTTGGAGAAGAAGGTGTGCGTGCCGCAGTGGAATCCCGCTGTCACATAAAAGGGGACACCCCTGCAGACGTGGCCCCAGGGGCTCTGCTCCAAGGCCCCTCCCCAATCCCTCAGTTTCCCAGGCTCCTCTGGTCCCGGGGGCATTGTGTCCATTCCCCAGATGGGCAAACTGAGGCCTGGGGAAGTGGGCGGCCTGTCTATTTGCAACTCCCTTTCACTGGCAGGTTGCCCCGTGCCAGGCGCCGTGCGGGGCTGTACACAGATCATTTTCCGTCCCCACCCCCCCCGGGCACCCCACGTCCGAGGTCCTGCTACCTTCACTTCCCAGTGAAGAAAAGTTTCCAAGAGACTGAACGGCTATCCGGCGTCACCACAGCACAGCGCAGGCCTGGCTGACACCAAACCCCTGCTCGTACCCACTCCCCCCGGGGCCAGGGGGCGCTGACGGAGATGCCACTCCCTTCCCTGACCGTGAACTGTGCCTGCGGGGGCCTGGCCTTTGCCCTCGAGGCCCTTGGAATGTCCTGTCTGCTAACTGGGTCTTCGTTTACTTGGGGCCTTGGCGACAGGGGACAGGCTAACAGTGAGGTTTATGGCGGGCCTGGGTCACACAGCATCAACCTGACCCGGGGTGAGGGGTGGTCCGGAGACTCAAGCCACCACGTGGGCAGTCGGCCTCGTCTAGGCGGCCACCCCGAGGGAAAGTGAGGCTCGGAGCACGCCGGTGGGTGAGCCCCGTGTGCCCCGACTTTCCTGGCCACTCAGGCCCATGCCCTCCTCTCAGTCTGCACCCTGTCATTGTAAGAAGCCCGTTCTGAGCTCTCTGGGTCCCTCTGCTGAAGCACCGGAGTGGTGAGCAGCCTCGGGGACCCCAGCCCCCAAGCCATGTACCCCAGGACTGCCTCCCCAGCAGACCCCTTGTTCAGAAAGGCACAGCTCGGCCCGGCTTCAGGAAGAACCGTGAGACCCAGGGCAATCCAGGACCAGGAAAAGCCGCAGGAAACCAGCCAAAACACACGTGCACAATCAGAAGAGTCAACAAGATGAAAACACCAACAATTGTGTTTAAAAAAACCCCACTGCACGGCAGAAACACAATGACACAAGGCTGTAAATCAACTATACGTTAAAAACAAAAAACAGAAACAAAACAAAACAAAAAGCCACTGCTTTGGAGTTTCCGTGTGGCTCAGTGCATTAGGGACTGGTGTTGCCACTGCCGGGGCTCTGCTTACAGCTGTGGTGAGGGTTCGATCCCCGGCCCAGGAACTTTGGTATGCCATGGGCGTGACCAAAAGAAAACCACAAAAACCCACGACTGAACTTCCTAGAGAAGTATTATTACCAAGATCCACAGCTGGGGGCAAGGATTGAGGGAGCTGGGGCTCGAACAAGATCCACGAGACTTCAAAGCCGGTGCCCCTGGCCACGTCCAGGCCTACAGGGCAGTCTGCAAATCGAGGGGCCTCCAAAGACCCATCACCGGCCGGACCACGGCGTCTGTGATAAGCGGTGCTCTTAAGCCCACCTCTGGACCTGGCTGTGCACTGTCTCCCCTGCCCGCCCAAGAAGCAGGGTCCACTTCTCGTGACACGGGATCTTTATTTATGATGCAAAAAAGGAATTAAAAATCACCTTTTGGACTATTGCAATGTCTGTACGACAACTTGTAAAAAACGGAGCCAGTCTTCTGCAAGAAATCCTTGTGTGTGCTGACCTCCTGGGCACCGGGAGTCTATGTCTGTCCAGGAGAAAGCCTCCCGCTGGCACCCCGCTGGCCATCGCCGCGACCTAGGCTGGCGTTAGAGGTCCCGGAGACGTGGCTCTGCAAGTGGGTGGGGCGGCTCCTCGCTCCTCTCCGTGCGTCCGCCCGGTCGGGCGGGAGCCCAGTCGCTCTGCGCTCTCAGCACATCTGTCCCAGGCCCCCAGGGCTCGCGGAGGGAGGGGGGCCAGAGCCGGAGCCGATGTGGACAAATCCCCCAGCTGTGCCTCCTCTCAGGCCTCAGGGTCTATTTCTCCATCTTCCAGGCAGGACCCCGACTCATCCAGCCAGACTAGGAGACGGGGGAAGGGATCAGCGCCTGGGAGGAGCCCCAGCACATCCCAGCCCGCCGCTCCTGCATCCCAGGATTTCCCAGCCGCCCTCTGCCTAGTCCAAGCCCCCAGGTCTCTGGCCGAGACCCCTGAGACTGTCCCCACTGCCCCCAGGGCCACACCCTTGGACCAGCCTCCTCCTGGAGGTGCCTTCAAGCCCGAGGCTGGGTCAGAAGTCAACACGTCCACCTCCTTCCCCCAGGTTCTCAACAGGAACCTGAGGCCAGTGACGGGGAGACCTGCTCCAGGGCGGCGAGGCGGCCCGGGCAGAGCAGGGGGCTCTCCAAGGCCTCCGTGTCGGGGAGGCTCCAGGCGTCTGTTCACCCCTCAGAGCCCCAGCCCTGCGGGCAGCGCTGCCTAAGTCTGTTGGTCTCTCCTCCAGCCCTAAGGCCAATGACACGGGCACCACGTGGGGTGTGAGGTCGGGCCCCTGATCCTCCTTTTTACGAGTCCACACAGCCCCCTGGGTGCCATCGTCCCCGCGAGTCGGGGGAACTGAGCCCCAGGACCTGCCCAGGGCCTGGCCTGAGCCCAGGGGCTTCCTCCAGGTCACTCGCCACACTGGGCAAGCTGATTTCCAAGCTGAGAACTTCTGGAAAAGCCTACCCGAGTCCCCCCAGTGAATTCCCACGAGCCCCACATCAGCCTTGTGGGGTGTCCCCCACATGAGCCAGGCAGGGCTCACGGCACCACCGATGGCAACCGCCGAGAGGGCACCAGCCTGGGGGCCCACAGCCCAAGTGCCAGATCACAGGGCCTGGGTCTGAATCCCAGCTCTGCCATGTGCCAGCTGTCCAGAGGGTCTCAGCCTCCCAGAGCCTCAGTCAACCCATCTAGAAACTGAGGGTGAAAACTGGACCTAACTCAGAATTACCATGAGGCCTCCAGGAAAAATTAGGCTTACGGCTATCGCAACCACGACTTATTGCTATCACTATTATTCACAAGAGCAGCCTTAGCACCCAGCACCGGTAGGCTCAATAATGCGTGCATGAATAAACAAACAATTGGTCCCTCCCGTTCCAGTGGGATCCAGAGAGGGCCCTGTGGGGGCAGCGGTCTGGGCCTCTTGTCAGTCTCTCTGGGAACATGCCATCTCTCTCTGCACTGAGGCACGGAGATCTGCCCCGGCGTGAGTTTCCAAGCCTGTCCGCCCAGCTGAAGTGCCGGTGGCCAGCAGCATGGAGCCCCAGCGGCCACCCCACCCCGCCAACTGGCTGCAGGGGGACGTGCATCCATCAATCACTTGGCGGGCCCGCCCACTCCAGCCATCACTCACCTGGCGGGCCCGCCCACTCCACCCATCACTCACCTGGCGGGCCCGCCCACTCCACCCATCACTCACCTGGAGGGCCCGCCCACCCCACCCATCACTCCCCTGAGGGCCCGCCCACTCCACCCATCACTCACCTGAGGGCCCGCCCACTCCACCCATCACTCACCTGAGGGCCCGCCCACTCCACCCATCACTCACCTGAGGGCCCGCCCACTCCACCCATCACTCACCTGAGGGCCCGCCCACTCCACCCATCACTCACCTGGCTGCGGGTGGGGCTCTCTGGCTAATTACTTAACAGGCCGCGTCTCCCCGAGGCTGGCGCCACGGTGAGGGGTGCGTGCGTGGCGGAGTGGACACAGATCCTGGTGTATACTTTTAATAAACGGGGGGGGGGGACGACCCACAGCCCAGAAGGGGCCCCTGTGAGCTGTGGCCAGCCAGGCCCCCAGACCCCCGGCTCGGCATGGTGGCCTCACCTGCCCTGCGGGAGTCCCTTGGCAGGATCACGCCCGTGGGCGTCGGCGGGGTGATGATGATGTTGGGTACATCCAGGTGCTTGTCGCTCAGGACGGGGGCCTCGTCGTGGCTGCTGCCACTGACACACATTTTTAAGCCTGAAAGTCCGGCCATGGAACACAAGTACACACAAAACAGAGAGACAAGCATCAGTGGCTGCTGGGGGCTCCCCACCGCGGCCCGTGGCCTCCCCTCTTCCTCACCATGCGTCCCCATGACTCCAGGGAAAGGGGACAGCTCTGCGTCCCCACTTCGCAGGTGACAAAGCTAAATGTCAGGACGGTGAAGACCTGTCTGAGCTGGCATAACTTGGCCAGTGCAGTGACTTTTCTCTGCTTTGTTCCCTAGTGTGACCTCAGTGTGTGACACATGGTAGGTTCTCAAAACATGGCTCTGAACAGAAGAAAGTGACAGGGCTTGAACCGGAAGAGTGGCCTGTCTGCCTCAGCCGTGCCTCAAGTCACCTCTCTTCTTCTGAGAGTCTGTGTGAGATCAGTGTTGTTTCTTCCCTAAGAATTGACTGAACTCACCAGACAAACTGTCTGGGCCTGGAATTTTCTCTGGGCATAGACCTTTGATGATGAATTTGGTTCCTTTCACAGACGTGGGACTCTTCAGATTTTCTGTCTCCTGTTGCATCCATTCGGGTATGTTGCGTTTATCAAAGAATCTGGGGAGTTCCCTGGTGGCCTAGTGGTTAAGGATTTGGCTCTGACACAGCTGTGGAGCAGGTTCAATACCTGGCCTGGGAACTTCCACGAGCCAAGGGAGTGGCCCGGAAAAAAAAAAAACAAAAAAACAAACAAAAAAAAACCGGAATCTGTCCATTTCGTGCAAGCTATTGAATTCCTTGTGCTATTTCTCCCATAAACCCAGTGCAGGTAATCTGGCCGAGCCTAGCTTTCATCTCCAGCTGACACGAAAGCACTCACCCCATCTCCTTCCGCAAACGCGTTCCTCGCTTTGCCAGGCTCAGTTATGGCCATCACCGTCCTCCAGAAACCAGAGCCTCTGGCGCAGTGCTCCGCGGCCTCCTCGTCCCCCAGCCTTCCGGCCATTTTAATCACCCACAAGCCTGCAGATTCCGCCCCCTCAATAACGGTGACACCCTCCCTCTCCGCCTGCCCTACCGGCCTCTCCGCTGCCGGCCTGTTCCTCATCAGCTCACCCTCCCAATAGCAGACAGAAACCGCAGACCCACTTAGGACACTTGCTTAGCTCTCGACAGCCAGCCACAAGCAGCATTTCCAAAGTGTGTTCCCCGGAACGCCCTCAGACTCCCTAGGGTGGGGGGTTCCACAATCAGGTGAGTTTGAGAATCCCAGCTACTCTAGCCTTCTCGTGGAGAGTCTCATGCTTGTTAGAGAATTAAAGGCTCTGACAACAAAACCATTAAAAAAAAAAAAAAGACAACTTACAGAATGGGAGAAAACAGTTTCAAATGGTGCAACTCACAAGGGCTTAACCTCTAAAATATACAAACAGCTTATACAACTCAACAGCAAAAAAGCCAACAACCCAATGGAAAAGTGGGCGAAAGACCTAAAAAGACATTTCTCCAAAGAAGATATACAGACGGCCAACAAGCATGTGAAAAAATGCTCAACATCACTGATTATTAGAGAAACGTTAAGTCAAAACTACGAGGAGGTACCACCTCACACCAGTCAGAACGGCCATCATTAACAAGTCCACAAACAACAAATGCTGGAGGGGGTGTGGAGAAAAGGGAACCCTCCTGCACTGTTGGTGGGAATGTAAACTGGTACAACCACTATGGAAAACAGTGTGGAGGGTCCTCAGAAAACTAAATAGCGAACTACCATATGATCCAGCAATCCCACTCTTGGGCATATATCCGGACAAAACTTTGCTTGAAAAAGACACATGCACCCGCATGTTCATTGCAGCACTATTCACAATAGCCAAGACATGGAAACAATCTAAATGTCCATCGACAGACGAATGGATTAAGAAGATGTGGTATATATACACAATGGAATACTACTCAGCCATAAAAAAGAATAAAATAATGCCATTTGCAGCAACATGGACGGAACTAGAGACTCTCATACTAAGTGAAGGAAGTCAGAAAGAGAAAGACAAATACCATATGCTATCACTTATATCTGGAATCTAATATACAGCACAAATGAACTTTTCCACAGAAAAGAAAATCACGGACTTGGAAAATAAACTTGCCAAGGGGGAAGAGGAGGGAGTGGGATGGACTGGGAATTTGGGGTTAACAGATGCAGACTATTGCCTTTGGAACAGACAAGCAATGAGATCCTGCTATAAGCACTGGGAACTATATCTAGTCACTTATGACGGAGCGTGATAATGTGAGAAAAAGAATGTATATGTGTGTGTGTAACTGGGTCGCCATGCTGTACAGTAGACAACTGATAGAACACTGTAAACCAGCAATAATGGAAAAAAAATAAAAATTAATAAATAAAGAAAAAGAATTAAAGGCTCTGACGAGTCCTGCACCAAGGAAGCTACTTTCATTGTGCTTAACCCTGGGCTTCCTGAACTTAAATGACCTTGGAGTCTGTTTTTGGAGGGACACCTGTTAACATTTCATAAAACCAGGAGTCATGATATACATTTTGGGAAAGGTTGATCATAAATTAAAGTCAGCCTCTTAGCCCGGCTTTCAGCCTTCACAGCCTGGTCCAGACTTGTTTTGAAGCCAGGTTCCCTGTCACCTGCCTGTGCTCCTCAAACTGCTCACCATTCCCCAAATGCCCTGGGCTCGCCAGCCCTTCCATCCCTTTGCAAAGGCTGCTCCTCCTGCCTGGAATGCCCTTTGCTGCTTTGCCAGGGTGATGGGCTCCTACTTAACCTTCAAAACCCAGCAAAACAGGCTCTCCTCTGGGGAAGGTGTCCCCAGTAGCTGATCCCCCTCCCTCAGTCATCAGTCTTCCAGTGCTGGTCACACAGGATGGGCCGGATTGGTCCTGTCTCCCTTTGCCGTGAGCGTCTGGAAGAAGACGGCCCAGTCTCACTCATCTCTGTTTCCCTTGAGTCTAGTCTGCCGCCTGGGACAGAGCCAGTGGGGGTGCTTTCCATTTTAAATTAAAAATGGCTTCAGGGACTTTCTGTTGCGGCACAGCAGAAACGAGCCCGACTAGTATCCACAACGCTGGGGGTTCGATCCTTGGCCTCGCTCAGTGGGTTGGGGATCTGGCATTGCCGTGAGCTGTGGTGTAGGTCCCAGACGTGGCTTGGATCTCCAGCAGCTGTGGTGTAGGCCGGCAGCTGTAGTTCTGATTCAACCCCTAGCCTGGCAACCTCCATATGCCGCGAGTGCGGCCCTAAAAAAGCAAAAAAAAAAAAAAGAACTTCACGAGAGCCCCCAGGCTAGAGCTTCTCAGCTAAATCATCCCTGAATTCCCGATCCACAGAAACAGTGGTAATAGATATTTAAGTCACTAAGTTTGGGGATATTTGTTACACAGCAGTAGATAACTGATACAGTCAGCACAGCTCACCTGTCCTGGAAACCTCAGTCCTCTTTCCTCCATGGATCTAGCAAGCTGATTAGTTATATAGAAAGAGGCCACGTTGCCCCCATCAGACTATAAGCCCCTCAGGAGCCTTCACCAAGGCTGCACCCAGGGCATGTGGAGGTTCCCAGGCTAGGGATCTAATCAGAGCTGTAGCCGCCAGCCTATGCCACAGCCACAGCAATGTAGGATCTGAGCCATGTCTGCAACTTACACCACAGCTCACAGCAATGCCCGATCCTTAACCCACTGAGCAAGGCCAGGGATCGAACCCACAACCTCATGGTTCCTAGTCGGATTCATCAACCACTGTGCCACGACGGGAACTCCCTAAGGCAGTCTTTACACCTCCTGAAAAAGCAGCAGAGAAGACAGACAGATGGCCAAAAACATGAAAAAATGCTCAACATTGCTAATTTTTAGAGAAATGCAAATCAAAACTACTATGAGGTACCACCTTAATTGGCCAGAATGGCCATCATCAAAAAGGCTGCAGGAGTTCCCTTCGTGGCTCAGTGGTTAATGAATCCGACTAGGAACCATGAGGTTGCGGGTTTGATCCCTGGCCTTGCTCAGTGGGTTAAGGATCTGGCGTTGCTGTGAGCTGTGGTGTAGGTTGCAGATGCGGCTCAGATCCCGCGTTGCTGTGGCTGTGGCGAAGGCGGGCGGCTACAGCTCCGATTAGACCCCTAGCCTGGGAGCCTCCATGTGCCGCGGGTGCAGACCTAAAAAGACAAAAAAAAAAAAGTCTACAAATAATAAATCCTGGAGAGGGTGTGGGGAAAAGGGAACCCTGTTACACTGCTGGCGGGAATGTAAACTGGTACAACTACTGTGGAGAACAGCATGGAGGTTCCTTAAAAAACTAAAAATATATAGAGCATATATATATATATTTTTTTTTTTTTTGTCTTTTTGCCATTTATGTAGAGCCGCACCCGCGGCATATGGAGGTTCCCAGGCTAGGGGTCTAACAGGAGCTGTAGCCGCCGGCCTTCGCCACAGCCACAGCAACGTGGGATCCGAGCCATGTCTGCAACCTACACCACAGCTCACGGCAACACCGGATCCTTAATCCACTGAGCAAGGCTAGGGATCGAACCCACAACCTCATGGTTCTTAGTCGGATTCGTTAACCACTGAGCCACGAAGGGAACTCCCATGGAGCATATATTTTTAAACTAAAACTACCATACGATCCAGCAATCCCCCTCCTGGGCATCTATCCAGAGAAAACCGTAATTTGAAAAGATACATGCACCCCATTGTTCACTGCAGTACGATTCACAACAGCCAAGACACGGAAGCCACCTAAACGTCCATCTACGAAGGCGTGGATAAAGAATACATGCTACATATACAGCACGGAATATTACTCAGCCGTAAAAAAAGAATGAAATAATGACATTTGCAGCAACATGGATGGACCTAGAAATCATCATACTAAGTGAAGTTAGACAGTAACAGATAAACATCATATGCTGTCACTTACACGTGGAATCTAAAAAAAGGATACAAATGAACTTATTTGCAGAACAGAAAGAGACTCGGGGACTTTGAAAAATGTATGGATACCAAAGGGAACAGGTGAGAGGGGAGAGAGCGGGGGTGTGGGGCTGGCATAAGCACACTGAGGTACACGGAATGACTGGGCGAGGGGACCTGCCGTAGAGCACAGAGAACTCCACCCAGTACTCTGTGATCGTCTGTGTGGGACGGACTGGAAGTGGATGGAAGCGCGTACATGCAGAGCTTACGCGCTTTGCTGCACTGCAGGAATGAGCACAGCGCTATTCGTCAACACTTCAATAAAACTTTAAAAAAAGAAAAAAACAGTGGAGCTATTTCTTTTTACCATCTTCGGCAGAAGCCCAGGATGGAAAACACAGAAAGCCCTCTTGTTAGAGCCGGAATTGGCAGCATTTAAGATGCATGCCAGGAGTTCCCATTGTGGCGCAGCAAAAATGAATCCGACTAGGAACCATGAGGTTGCAGGTTCAATCCCTGGCCTCGATTAGTGGATTAAGGATCCAGCGTTGCCATGAGGTGTGGTATGGGTCACAGATGTGGCTTGGATCTGGCATTGCTGTGGCTGTGGCGTAGGCTGGCGGCTACAGCTCCTGTTAGACCCCCAGCCTGGGAACCTCCATATGCCAAAGGTGCGGCCCTAAAAAGACAAAAGACAAAAAAAAAAAAAAGATCCATGGCTCAGGGTTTCCCAGAACCAGCTCCTCCTTCAGTCTTCACCGCTACCCATGAGGTGTGAACTCACAGACATGGAGACTGAGGACCAGAGAGGCTAAGAACTTGCACAGTGGTGAACAGCTAATGCGAGGTGGGGGCAGGATCCGAACCCAAACCAGAGTCTGCTTGACTCCAAAAGCTGCTGCTTCTTGTAACTGTGATCCTAGAACACAGACAGGAAACTGAAAAGGACCATATGGTAAATATATTCTATGTAGGGGTCTGTGTTGCAACCTCTCACCTTTGCCGTTGAGCGCAAAAGCAGCCGCAGACAATATGTAAATGAATGGGTGGGGGCTGTGTGCCAATAAAATTTTATTTATAAAAACAGGAAGAACAGCCAGATTTGGCCCAAGGGCTGTGGTTTGCCAGACCCAGCTCTACAACTTCCAGGAGTTGGGGAGTTGGGATCAGGGACATACCGGATGTCCTCATAGGCCCCAAGGGAACCTCAAAAGCCTGCGGTTTGCTAATGACGAAAAACCCCACCAAAATCCCCAACCTGGCTGATGCTGGGAAGTGACAGGTGGTCGGGAGGAAATGAACTCAAAGGAAGCACTTGGCCAGTTTCCCAAGCAGGGGGCCAGAGGGTGCTCAGTCCCTGCCAGCCGCCTCTAGAACTATCCATGCAGGGCCTCTCACAGAGCACAAAGGGAACAGCGGGGTGCTGACTGTTATCTGTGAGCGGAGGGGATTCCCAGCTCGGTCTCCTAGGCTCCTTCCTTTGCAAAGAGTCCAAAGTTCTAAAATAAAAAAAATCTAAAGGAGAAAAGCCACACTCCGCAGGCACCCGCATTTGCATTTTAACCTGTTCCGGGAGCTCGGTGACAAAGCCCACATCCTTCATCGAAAGCATCAGGTCACCTGGTGGGCCCTGGAAAGATGTTGGAGGGAGGGGAGAGGGAAGAGGGCGGGCCAAGGGGGGGGGACTACAGCCCCTTTCAACCCCCCTGGGCCGCCCAGCCTCTGAGGGAGGCGGCTGAGCACCTGGGAACAGCTCTCAGGAGATAAAGCCACTGTGGGGATTAAAAACAAATGCCAACCCTGCCCCAGACAAGAAGCTCATTTGTGCCAAAGCCAAAATTGTTATTTGTCAATTATGTGTCCGTCTTGGGCCATTAAGAGCCCATTTCCGGCAGGGAAGGGCTCGGCTGGGATTCCAGGGGGCCAGGCCCCGAGCGGGAGGCAGGGAGCAGATCCTCTGCACCTCAGAGCCAGCAAAGACTTCAATTTTGGTTTTGGTCGTTGTTTTGGCCATGCCCATGGCATGCAAAAGTTCCTGGGCCAGGGACTGAACCCACACCACAGCAGTGACCTGAGCCACAGCAAGGACAACACCAGGTCCTTAACCCCTAGGCCACCAGGGAACTCTCAGGTTTTGATTTGGGATGGGATGGGGAGCTTGTGCAGGGAGCTTTCCGGGCTGGGGGCTGTCACCCACCTCGACCACATGTTATGTGACGTCAGACAGACTTCCTCTGAAACCTTGGTTCTGCCGTTACACAGGGTGCATGGTTTTCCATCGTGGCATCTTGGGAAGTTTAAAAACATCCCGGAGTCGGGGGAGGACACCCCGCCCCCCGAGAAGCTTGATTCCACTACTATGCCTGGGACTTAGAGAAGCTCCTGAGGGAGTCTAACAGGCAGGGCTGGGACGCCCCAAGGCAGGGCACCTGTGCTCCCCTCCCCAAGCCTCGGTATCCCCCGCCAGAAAGATGAAGCTATGATACCAATCTTTTTTTTGGGTCATTTTAGGGCATGTATCTGTGGTCTGTGGAGGTTCCCAGGCTACAGTTAGAATCAGTTGCGGGCCTGTGCCACAGCCACACCACCACCAGAGCCGAGCCCCGTCTGCAACCTACACCACAGTCCACGGCAACGCCAGATCCTTTAACCCACTGAGCGACGCCAGCGATCGAACCCGCATCCTCATGGACACTAGTCGGGTTCTTCACCTGCTGAGCCACAAGAGGAATTCTAGCATGACACCCATCTTGTAGGAGGGAAACACTGGGTGTACAGCGTGGGGCCACCCAGCTGGCGCGGGTGCGCACGGAGACCAGCCGCCCCTTCTTTGGCATCCCCGTGCCAGGCCCTGGGTGGGTTTGCCATTTCCACTGCAGCATGGGTCCTCACACTGTCCCCCAGGGCGGATGCTAGGGGCATGGCCACTCCCCGGTGAGAACACTCACGTTTAGAGAAGGAGGTGATGTGGCCACACAGGGGCCGGGAGGCTACAGGCCTGAGCACCCACCTCATTCCTTCTGGTGTCATTCACCACTGCTCAGAAGCCCTGAGCCAGGCCTGTCCTCCATTCAGGATGCCCCAGGCGTGGGGACTCGGCCCCATTCCCGGCCCCCTGGCCATCTAGAGGCCAAAGCCACACCCGGTCAGAGCCCAGAGCAGGTGCGGCTCTGCTGCAGGCATCGTAGCTCAAGGGCGCCCTCTACCGGTCCTTATAAAAATGGCGCTCGATCCGCACCCTGGCACCAGCTCGCAGTCCCCACCTGGGACCACGTCCCTGGGACCGCATGCACTCTTCCCCTGGGCGCCGTCTCACACTGTGGCCCTGCTGGGCCCACAGTGCAGTGAGAGGCCCGAACGTACACCTGGGCTTCAATCCACTTTGGGCCTCGTTTCCTCACCTGCAAAATTGGGGTGGTTAACAGTCCCCACCTCAAGGGGGCGCTGAGAGGATTCAGAGCCACACTGAAGTCCTCAGTGCTACGGTAGGTGCGCTTTGCAGGCAGGAAAGCACAGGGCCGGCCTTGCAGCATAGGCTCTGTAAACCCCTGGTGTTATTAATAGCACAGACTCTGACCTTAGCACTTGTTCACTGATTCAGCCAATTCTGAGCATCTACTGGGTACCGCCCACCGGGAGTGCAATTCTCATTCCTGCAGCCACGGCCCTGGGGCTCAACTCTGCTGAGGAGCGACTCTGACGAGAGACCCCCTGTTCCACCCTAACACCCGGAGACCCTTTTCCTCATCGCGCTGCAAGGGTCACGGGCTCAGCCAGGAGGACAAACTGAGTGGGACCCTCAGTCCTGCTTTGCCTCCGTGGCTCCGCCAGCCCCGCCTGCCCACCTGCAGGGTGAGGGAATTCTCCCTGCCCCCCAGCACAGAGCCGGGCCCCAGGGAGGTGCCCAGGCAACAGGCACCTACTACGCACCTGCTGCGTGCTGGGCGTCCTTCCAGGTGCTGGGGACGCAGCAGAGACGAAGACAGTCTCATCACACCTTCCCCCACACACACACTGCCTGCCTCCACCTCGTGCTTCTGGCCCCAGCAGCAAACTGGGATCCCCCCCCAAATACAGAAGAGACTGGAAAAAATAACAGGGAGGGTCTCCCGTGATCCAAGCCATTGTCGGGAGGGGCCCACGCTCCTGAGCCGCGAGGACAGTGAGCTGCGAGGCCGGGCACTTCGCAGGCATCCGCTATTAGGTCTGCCCAATGAGACCCATCTTCCGGATGGGCACACTGAGGCACAGAGAAGTCACAGGGGAGGTGATGGAGGTGACGCAGGGCCCGCCCTCCCGGGGACTGGGAAGCAGACACCTTCCAGAGTCTGAATTAGTGATGGGAGAAGGAAAGAGCAGACAGCGGGAGGGAGGAGCACGAAGGAGGGAGGCGGTGGCGTCAGAAAAAGCTTTCCTGAAAGGGCCAGTTGGAGGCGGGCTTGGGCAGCATGGCACGCACAAAGGCCCGGGGGCCGGGCGCGGTCTGGGTGAGGCTGGCACTAATTTCTCGGAAATGACCAGGTGACTGGATTTAGTGCATGTCTTTCAAAAGACAAACTGACAAATGCCTCTGAGGGTTCCAGATGCATTTTTTTTTTTTTTAATTCCAATTAAGGGGAAAGCCTCACATTATTAGGAACGAGGCCAGGGCGGGTGGGGGTTTTACCATTTCGAGGCAGCCCGGGACCAACGGAGATGGCAGGGGATGTTTTAAATCTCTTTTTAATTAAGGAAAAAGCCCCAGCTTGCGTCAGGGATGAGCTGCAGGGGCGAGAGCCCGGGAGGAGGAGCCACACAGAGAGGCTTGGGTGCCGAAGGCGGGGCAGCTTTCACCTCCCAGCGAGGCAGCAACCCCATCCGGCCCGGCCAGCGCTGCCCGGTCCTAGCACTGCCCCCAGCTCCAGCCCCTTGGGGGCCTCTGGGGTCTCAGCCGTGCGGCACGAGGACTCCTCCACCACCTCTCTCCTGGGCGGTGGGCGAGCCCTCCTCCCGGCCCGTGGAAGATGGCTGAGAGCTGAGGTCCAAGATCATCCGCAAAGCCCTTGGCCCGTGGGAAAAGCATACAGCTCAGGGCCCTGGGCCTTGGCACAGCTGATGCTGGGCTCTTCCTTGGGGAGGGGGGCCCTGTGCATGGGAGGGTGTGAGCAGGTCCCGGGCCTCTACATGCTGTAGCTCTTGCCATCTGTGACGATAAAAAATGTCTCCAGAGGCTGCACTACTGGGGGTAGGGCTGCCAGATAAGATTCAGGACTTGAGTCTAAGTATATCCCACGCTACATATGGGACATACTTATCCTAGACAATTAGTCCCTGTTTATCTGAAATTCAGCGGTAACCGGGGATCCTGTTTGAGCGTGTTTTCTTCCTTCTTAAATCTGGCGGCTCTACCTGGGGAGGGACAAGATCCCCCAGAGCTGAGAAGCGCTCTCAGAGCCGTTACTGAGATAATACTGGGCACTTCAGAGCAGGTGCTGGGAGCTGCCGGTTTCCCTTGTCCCGAGTGGCCCTACTGCACACCTGCGTGGCTGGAATCACAGGAAGGCACTTCAGGAAGGCCTGAGCCAGAGGGACTGGCCTCCCCGGCCCGCCCTCGGCCAGCTGTGCTGCCTGAGCCAGCTTCTTACCGTCTCTGAGCCTCTGCTTCCTCAGGTGCAGAGGAGCTACATGTGGTTGGCCTCTTGTCGGAACAGAGATTCGAACCCTTATCCTAGATCCGAACCCCTAACCTGCAGGACAGGTGACATTAGGAAGGTGTCTGGGGCAAGCCTGGCCGACAGCAGGTGCACCGTGGGGCCATATCATTAGGACTGTTATTGCTGCTATTAATAGTTATTACTGCTCATAACAGAATATCGCTGTTATTACAGCACCATTAAGCAAGTAGATTCCAGTTAGTCCCAGAGGAAAGAGGTGAGTGGTGCCATCCTGAGTAAACCGGGGGGCTCCTGGGGGAGCCTGGGCCCTGAAGACACTCAGCTGCGGGCAACCAGACAGCAGACTGGGAGGCCGCAGTTGCCGCCACCAAGCAGGTGCCGGGAGAGAGGGGAGAGCAAGCTGATTTTTTACTGCATGTTCCTGTGCACATTTTACATTCTATACCATGAAGATACATATTCGTCCCCCCAAAAAAAGAGAAATAAAACATTTTCTGAGGAGAGGCTGACAAATTTAGGAGGTGGAATGGAACAAAGGGGAGGGTGGAATGCTGCTGCAGGAGAGGGCTGATCAAGGTGACAAAGTGAGACAGTAAACGGGGCCAGGGGGAAAATTCAGAGCACAGGCCTGGAGAGGCAGGAGGGGAATGAGAATAACCCCAAGAACCGTCCTTCTGCCCTGAGGCACTCAGGAGCGCAGCCCAGTGTGTGGTCACGGGTGCCCAGGGAAGCCAGCAGTCATCCCCACAGCATCCGGGGAATAGGGTCAAGCCAGGCTCCCCAAGCCAGGGACATCATCAGCTAGAAGAGACTCCAGGCCAACCGAGTCCTGCTCTCGCCTCAATCCCCAGCCACCCAGCTCTCGGCTCGCACCCACCTGTCTCAAGGCCTCTGAGTCAGAAGCAGGAAGATGGGGGCGGGGGGGACAGTCAGAGGTGGACGTGGGGGCAGCACTGCCCTGGCCCAGGGTCACGCCTGCACTCCCACACACGAAGGCTTAGAAACCACACCCCGGGAGGAAGAGAATTCCGGGGGTCCAGGAGGATCAGCCAGAACCAGGCCTCCGCAGCCTGGTTCCCGTTCTCGCTGTGTGACCCGGGGCTGGGGCTTTACCGCCAATGCCTCAGTTCCCACCTGTGCCCCGGCGGGGCGCCACTCTCCTCAATGCCTTGCTGGCTCGGTGACAGGAGATGGTGGGAGGTGGGGTAGGCCGGAGCTGAACCTGACCCCTCCCGGGCAAGGGAGTGAGGCGCCCAGCTGCCCCTGCCAACCAGCGGTCCTGGGGGGCTCTCCACACTCTCTCTCAAGAGACAGTTCATTCCACCAATTGTGTCCCTACTGTGTGCTGACCCAAAGCCAGGAACGGGACCCCCGGAGCGGGCACGGCACCGTGGCTCCGGGCATGGAACCGGGAGGCTAAGGATGCAGGGAGGCTAATGGGCACACCGCCAGGGACCACACTGCTCCCCCACCTGCTGAGACAGCCCCCCCCCTCCCCGCTCCTTCCGGGCACAGCAGGTGCCAGGTTTAGCTTAAGCCTGAGCGAGGCTAAATCCCGCTGTGAGCCAGGAAGGCTGTCAGCTCCCCTGGGCGGGGGGAAGCTCAACCCCATCTGCTTAGCGCTTGAAATAGGCTTTGACCCCCCACCCCAGCTCCTCTGAGCAGGCTGGGGGTCTTGAAGCCGTGCCCCCAAGCCCACCCCCCACCCCCATCTCCTGGGCAGAGATCTGTTCAGAAGGATCCAGAAAGAGTCCTAGATTGGAGCCTGCATCCCTGAACCTCAGCCAAGCTAATTTGGTCCCTGTCACCTCAGGCAGTCGGTGTGCACCCCAGGCCCACCTGAAAAGCAAGGATGGGGTTGGGGGCAGACCATGCTTCTCACCCCAGGCCAAACAAGACAATCAGCTAGGACGCTTCATCAAACGCAAACCCAGGGCAGTGAGCCACAGCTGTCCCTTCCTGAAAATCTCAGGGGGGGTTCTGACGTGCAGGGGAGGTTGAGGCCCCTGGGCTGGAATGATCCCAGTGCTTCCCAATACTCTTATAAGAAATTCTTGATACCACACCTTAGTTCCCATGTCCCTGCCTGTCCCCGTGACCTCAGCTCCCCCTGCTTGGCTCCTCCCCTCTGCTGCAACTCCAGCCACACTCGCCTCCTTGCTGATCATCAGAAGGCCAAGCTTGGTCCTGCCTCAGGGCCTTCACATCTGCTGTTCCCTCTGCCGGGAACACTGTTCCCTGCATGTGAGCTGGCTTCGATGTGGGGACTACGGAGAAGCCCTCTCCCGCCTCGAGCCGCTCTGCGGCACCTCCCCTTCCCAGCTCCCACCACCAAATCCACCACACGTGCACACATTCATTTCTGTCTCCTAAGTGGGGACAGGGGTGCCATGCCCCCCCTGGGCCCAGCACAGTGCTCAGCACTTAGCAGGTGGTCAGTGACTGCCGAACAAATAAAAAAGGGCACAGGGACACGGCTCTGGCCTGGGCCTGACCCCAGGGCAAGGGAGCACCCGCTGTGTGTCAGCTTCTGTTCTGGGGGGCACGGGGGTGCGCAGAGGAGACAGAAACACCTGTCTGCTGGCAGCGGCACTGCCGGGCAGCGAGATGACGGAGGCCCTAAGAGCTCCACGGGCAGGAAGCCCCAGCCCATTTCACAGATGGAAGCACTAAAGCTCGGGACGTTAAGACATTTGGCCTTGGCCATTTTATACCTCGGGGTGCGTCCCAGCACGTCCCTTCCCTTCAAAGGCATGAAGCCCCCGTGTGTTCTGAAAACTGCTCAAGATTTGTTAGTCAAACGGATGCCTTTGTCCCCTCCTTTTGGGGGGCTCCCACCCGGCTCCCTGCTGCCCCTTCTGGTGGGGCCAGTCCTCGCCTCGCCCACCTGCTGTTCTTTGAGAATTCCGGCGTCTGGCCTTTGCCTGCGCCCGGCCTGCAGCCAGGACCGCTGTCCCCTTCCCCACTCGGCCCCCAGCCAGGCAGCTGGCTTCCGTCCTGGCCCACAGCAGTCTCACTCGGCCCTGAAGTCCTGTCCTTGGCCATGGGTCGGCGCACCGTGGGGACGCGGTCCACGTCAGCATGGCCAACACTCTCTCGACCACCTTCGGACTCAGCTGTGGGGCCGCCGCCACCATGTACTCCCGCCTGAATGGGACAATGTGGGGCTAGTCCGGGGCCTCTAAATACCAATCAGAGAAATGGGCATCACAACTGCCAGCTCCCAAACGCCCGTCACCGAAACCTGAGGCACAGGGAGCAGAGGCTCTGAGCCCAGGGAGGGGGCCGGGAAAGGCGCCTGGCAGTCAGGGGTCCCCGTGCCCAGGGGCCTGGGGGGCTGCCCTGTGTCCACCTCAGTCCCCACCATCACAGCATCACACACTCCTCGAAAGAGACTAAAAATGCACCAATGTCAGCCAAACCCCGTGGCCCAAAGCCCTGGCCAGTCGTCCTCAGAGAGGTCAAGGTCACAGAGACAGGAACTTCTGAGAAACTGTCCCAGCCCTGAGGGGACAAAGAGACTCGACAGCTAAACACAAGCTGGGCCTGGGATGGGGCTCGGGGACAGGGCAAGGACATGAGGTAAAAACCGGGAAAGCAGAATCCAGGGCGGATTTGAGTTAAAATAACGTGTCTGAGGAGCTCCTGTCGTGGCTCAGCGGTTAGTGAACCCGACTGGCATCCATGAGGATGTGGGTTCGATCCCTGGCCTCGCTCAGTGGGTTAAGGACCTGGTGTTGCCATGAGCTGTGGTGTAGGTCACAGATGTGGCTCGGATCCCTCGTTGCTGTGGCTGTGGTGTAGGCCGGCGGCTGTAGATCTGATTCAACCCCTAACCTGGGAACCTCCATATGCCGTGGGTGCTGCTGTAAAAAGATAAAAAATAAATAAATAAAAATAAAAAATAACGTGTCTATACTGATTCACTGACTGTAATGACCAGGCTACACAAACCTAAGACATAGCGATGGGGAAAGCCAGCCGTTGGCTATGTGCGAACCATGTAATATTTTCGCTATTTTTTTATAAAGCTAAAACTATCCTAAAAATAGTCTATTAAAACAAATGAACCAATCATCAAGCCAAGACAAAGTTCCCATCTCCTGGCCCTTTCCCGCCTGGCCCCGGAAGGACAGTCCCCTGGGCCCAGCCCCATCCTCAGGATGCCGTTGCCATGGTGACGCAGGCGTCATCGGCTGGGGCTGCAGCTAGCACCCTCTGGGGAACCCCAGAGCCCACGCTGGGCCCCGAGGCGGTCCCAAGAGGAAAGCCCACACCCCAGTTTAACCTCCCTCTGCTGAGGTCCCCACCCAGCTGGAGCTGCCTCCAGAGCGGAAGGCGGAAGGGCCAGGAAACGCTGGGCACCCTCTCCCGTGCTCGTCTCAGATCACGCCTGACACCTGGCCTGGGAGCCACAGCCACTCATCACTCCACTTTATGGATGGGGACACTGGGGATCGAGCAGATGCACTGATGCACAGGCTGGGGGGGGGGGCAGAGCTGGGATTTGCACCTGGATCCCTCTAATCTAGAGCGACTTCACCAGCAGATCTCAACCCTGAGTGGGTCCCGGAGTCTCTCAGCGGTATATTAAAAACCCCCAGAGTTTCTGTCTCAGCCAGTCTGCGTGGGTCTGGAGAATTCTCGCCTCTGCCTGGTTCCCAGATGAGGCTGAAGCTTCAGGGCTGGGGACTCCCACAGAAAACCACACGGCCCCACCACGCTGTTTCCGGGCAGCGCCACCGCTGGGGACCGGGACACAAAGCGCACAGGAACGGAGGAAACTGCTCACCCTCCCTGCCATCCGCTGGGCCAAGCCCCTCCTGACCCACCAGCACCGCCGCTGGGGGAGCTCCCCGGCACACGCCAGTCCTCACGCAGGAAGGCGCCTGGGAGCCACGCTCTGGACAGGGGACCATCGCCACAAGTCACAGCCCTACGGCCCTTGAGCACTGTGTCCCACTGTGCCCACGCTCTTCTGGACAAAGAAACAAAAGGACTTGGCGCAGCTGTGCTGCTCTCTGCTGTCACCCTCTCTGATCTCCCACCTTGGGCTGAGACTTCACAGCCAGACAGGCAGCAAGCACGTTCCAGAAACAACCAGAGGGGTATGTACCTGTCCTGCGTGCAGGAGGCTCAGAGGTAAGGTGACCTGTGGCGGGGTGCGCCGAGTTCCGTCCAAATTCACGCCCACCCAGAACTTCAGAATGGGACCTCACTTGGAAATATGGTCTTGGCAGAGGTAATTGGTGAAGGATCTCGTGACGCAATCATCCTGGATTTAAGGCAGGCTCTAAGTCCAAAGACTGAAGACTGAGGAGCAAGAGGCATTTCCACTGTGGTGCAGTGGGCTAAGAATCCACCTGCAGCCACTCGGGTCACTGCTGAGCCTGGGTTCGATCCCTAGCCCTGCACAGTGTGTTGAAGCACCCGCCGTTGCTGCAGCTAGGTCGTAGCTGAAGCTCGGATTCAATCACTGGCCCGGGAACTTCCATAGGCTGAGGGTCTGGTGAGTAAAAAAAAAAAAAGACTGAAGGGAGAGCGATCTTTCTCTTTTTTTGGCCACGCCCAAGGCACGCGGAAGTTCCTGGGCCAGGGATCGAACCCAAGCCACAGAGTGACCTGAGCCCCAGCAGCAACAATGCTGGATCCCTAACTCCCTGAGCCACCAGGGAGCTCTACAGGAAAAAGGATACAGGAAACACACGGAAGGAGGCTGCATGAAGACGGAGGCGGACTGGAGGGAGGCGGCCACAAGCCAAGATGCCCACAGCCCCCAGGAACTGGAAGAGGCAGCAGGGACCCTCCCTGAGTCCCCAGAGGGAGCCTGGCCCTGCTGACACTCTGATTGCAGACCTCCGGCCTCCAGAAGGGTGAGAACAGACATTTCTGTGGTTTTAAGCCCCCTGGTTTGGGGTCGGTTGTTACAAGGGCTCTAGGAAACTAAGAAGCCTTGTTCTAGAATTAACGTGGAGATGTAAGAGATCACGTGGATCAAGTTTATGGCTACAGTGATTACTTCAAATGTTGAATTAAAATGTTTTCCTCTGATGAGGCCTCTGGGATCAGCCTGCCTGGGTTCGAATCCCACCTGGGTGCCAGCTGCCTGCCCCAGGCACCGGCACTGCCCGTCTGCCCCTCCGCTTCCTCACCTGGAAACTGGGAATCCCAAAGTGTCCCCTCGATGGGGGGAGGAGCGGCGGAGGAGACGACCCACAGGGCGGGGCCCTGCCCAGGCGAGGCCCCCAGCAAGAATCTACCGTTTATTCTGGGTATTTGACCAGGACGTTCTGATTTCTGGAACTTAATCCCAAAGAAATAATAACTGTAGAAAATCTGAAGGCACAGATGTTCAGAACGGCGTTCTTTGTCAAAACGACATGTGGGAAACAAGCCTGAGGCCTGCTCTTGGCAACACCAGACGCGGGCACTAGGACTGTGAAGCTGGTACACCTGGGAGACACGGCACCAGCACCCAAACAGTAAATAAAAAGTAAACACAGGAGTTCCTGTCATGGCGGAGCAGAAACAAATTTGCCTAGGAACCAGGAGGTTGCAGGTTCGATCCCCGGCCTCGCTCAGTGGGTTAAGGATCCAGCGTTGCCATGAGCTGTGGTGTAGGTCGTAGAAGTGACTCGGATCCCGTGTTGCTGTGGCTGCGGTGTAGGCCGGCAGCTGTAGCTCTGATTCGACCCCTAGCCTTGGAACCTACATATGCCGCGGAGGCCTCCACAGCCCAGGGCTGACAACCAGGTGAAACCACACCTGTGGGCAGCGGGAGGGGAGGGAGGTGGGCAGCCGTGAGTGTCACAGGGCTTGGGGACCCAGCCCCCTGCAGTCCCCACCCGTGGCCTATTCCTGAAGAAGATCGTGGAGGAGGGTGGCGTGGGCCCCCCTTGGCCCCCCCAGCGCCCCCCCTCCCCCGGGCTGGGGCCCAGGTCGTCCTGGTTGAGCATGGGGGGAGGGGTTCTACACCCTGCCCTGCCCCCCACGCCCTGGGTCACAGCCAAGCCTGTGTTGGCCTCCAGAGACCAAGGCCAAGTGGGGCCGGGGGTGGGAGAGGGCGGAGGGCTGGCCCCCGGAGAGGAGAGCCAGCAATGAAAAATGCATGAGGCGCTTCTCACCGGGAGTCACAGGCTTCTGCTCCCAGCCACAGCCCGCTCTGGTCAGAACGGCCACCATTAGTAAGTCCACAAATAAGTGCTGGGGGCGGTGTGGAGAAATGGGGACCCTCCCGCGCTGCTGGAGGGAATGTAAATTGGTACAAGCACCATGGAGAAGACGATGGAGGTTCCTCAGAAAATGCAATACGGAACTACCACACGATCCAGCCACCCCACGCCTTGGCATCTACCCAGACAAAACTCTCAATCAAAAAGCTACACGCACCCCTGCGTTCACAGCTGCACTATTCACGAAAGCCAATACATGGAAGCCACCTCGATGGCCATCCACCCATGCATGGATTAGGAAGATGCAGTACATAAACGAGATGGAAGCAGAAAAAGGAGTTCCCGTGGTGGCTCAGCAGTAATGAACTGGACCAGTATCCATGAGGATGCGGGTTCGATCCCTGGCCTCGCTCAGTGGGTTAAGGATCTGGCCTTGCTGTGGCTGTGGTGTAGGCTGGCAGCTGCAGCTCCAATTCTACCCTAGCCTAGGAACTTCCATTTGCTGCGGGTGTGGCCCTAAAAAGACAAAAAAGAAAAGGAAAACTACGCAGCCATAAAAAGAAGGAAATAATGCCACTTACGGCAACATGGATACAACTAGAGAGTCTCACGCCAACTAAGTCAGAGAAAGACAAATACCGTAGGCTATCAGTTCTATGTGGAATCCAAAATAGGGCACAAATGAGCCTATCTACGAAACAGAAACAGACTCACAGGCATAAACCACAGACTTATGATTGCCAAGGGGGGGAGGGGGATGGACGGGGAGTTTGCGGTTAGTAGATGTAAACTATATTACATTTTGAATGGATAGGAGT
>PVHT021183511.1:237980-250593 GCA_004024745.2 Catagonus wagneri
AGTCAGAGAAAGACAAATACCGTAGGCTATCAGTTCTATGTGGAATCCAAAATAGGGCACAAATGAGCCTATCTACGAAACAGAAACAGACTCACAGGCATAAACCACAGACTTATGATTGCCAAGGGGGGGAGGGGGATGGACGGGGAGTTTGCGGTTAGTAGATGTAAACTATATTACATTTTGAATGGATAGGAGTGCCCACTGTGGCTCAGCAGAAATGAACCCGACTAGTATCCATGAGGATGCAGGTTCGATCTCTGGCCTTGCTCAGTGGGTCAAGGATCTGGTGTCGCTGTGAGCTGCAGTGTACGTCGCAAACAGGGCTCGGGTCTTGTGTTGCCGTGGCTGTGGCGTAGGCCAGCAGCTGCAGCTCTGATTCGACCCCTAGCCTGGCGACTTCCATAAGCCGCAGGTGCAGCCCTAAAAAAAAGCAAAAAAAAAAGGAATGGATAAAAATGAGGTCCTGCTGTACAACTTTGTCCAGTGTCTGGGGCTAGACTATGATGGAAGATAAGAAAGAGAATGTGTATATAAATTTATGACTGGGTCACTCTGCTGTACTGCAGAAGCTGGCCCGACATTGTAAATCAACTACACTTTAATAAAAAATAAAATTGCAATCCTTAAAAAATTAAATAAAATTAAATAAAAGCTCCCAGCCCAGAAGCACTCAGCCTCTGCCTCAGCTTCAGTCCTGCAGGCAGGGAGATGAGGTGGGGAGGGCTCTCCCAGGGGTTCTTAGCATCGTAGCTCCAGGGTCTCCTCCCCTGGCTGAGCCTCCAGCCTCAGGCTGGAAGGTCAGGGGCCCCCAGAGCCCCTCCAGGGTCTCGGTTTGTCAAAGATGTCCTGACTCAAGAGCCAAACATGGAAGCAGCTCAGTGTCTGTCGAGGGGTAAACAGATACAGCAAACATGGTCTACACACAGTGGAATATTACTCTGCCCCGAAAAGGAAGGATAGTCTGACACTCGCTACAACAGGAATGAACCTTGAGAACCTGATGCTGAGTGAAGTGAGTCAGACACAAAGGACAGAGGCTGGATGACTCCGCTCACGTGAGGCCCCCGGGGTGGGTGGGTTCAAGACAGCAAGGAGGGGGCGGGGGTCGGGGCTGCAGGGAGGGGAAGGGAAGTCAGTGTTCAATGGGGACAGAGTCTAGAGCGAGAAGACGGAAAGTTCCGCAGACGGATGGCAGTGATGGTTGCACCACACTGAATACATTTAATGTCACCGAACTGTACACTTACAATGGCTAAGTGGGCAAGTATCGTGTGCTGCATCTTTTACCACAATTAAAAACCAACATAAAAAGCCTACACGCTGTGCCCGGCACTGGGGAGCCTGCAGCAAAGTCTAACCCAAGAGGGTTCTTGAGCTCCTTGGGTCTTGGACCAGCCACAGGCCCTGATCCTCCCCGAGGCCGGCTCAACAACACCCCTCTTCCAGGGGGACCAGCGCTGCCCCCAGCCCGAGGTCGCGGGGGAGTGGTCCATCCAGAGGCCCCGCCCCACTCCTCAGGGCATTGGGACTCCGGGGGGCTGGTCCCCCAACCTGGGCAATGCCCGGGGCAGAAGGATGGAGCGGGGTGCAGGCCTGAGTGGCAGGCGGGGAGTCAGGGCTGGTGCACACGCTGCCGCACACGGGCGAGGGGGGACTTCAGGCGGGAGATGTGTGGGGGGAGCACCTGTCACCGAATAATGGGCCCCAAGGCGAGAGGCCGCCCCATGGGCCACGTGGGTCTGAGGGGCCTCGGGGACCCCAGGTGCTGGATGGAAAGATCCAGGCACGAGACACCTACAGCCCACACCTACAACCCCTCAGCCACTCTGCCTCCTTGGAGAAGTTTCTCCCCAAGGCCTTTCCCCGCTCCCAGCCCTCCTTCCCCAGGACCCAGCAGGTGGCACAGCCTATTTCGGTGATAACAGGCCCTCGGGGTAGACAGCAGACACCCCCCGCCCCAGTGCATGCCCGGCACCCTCCTCCAGGGCCCGGACCCCCACTCTGCACAGCCTGGGGTTAAACCCTCTCAGGGGGCAACCGAGGCATGAGGGGCGCTGCGCGGTTTCCTTGTCACGCAACCCCAGGGAAAGGAAGGCCTGGAGGAGTGCTCAGTCAGCGTGCACTTAGCCGGCGCTGACTGTATACAGGTGCTGTCCTTGGTGGCCCTGTCCCTCCTGCGCCCTGCCCCGGGCAGCAACACTGGGTCTCGGGGTCCCCCTCCCTCTGCCGCACCCCCACCCCCCATAAGAGCCGGAGCGGGAGCTGCGCGCTTACCTTTCAGGCAGGTCAGCTTGAGCCCCATGTCGGTGGCGGCGCCTGTGCAGCCTGGGAGAGAGGAGAGGCTTGTTTGCACCTGCCTGGGTGCACCACAGGAAGCAGCGGCGGAGGGAACCCGCGGCCGTGAGGTCACGGCACCTGCCGACTACATCTAGGCTGAATTTGCCCTGAATCAAGTGGAAAAACTGAGGCGCCTCAAAGACAGATATACTGGAGGAGGCGCAGTGCAGCGGCCGGGCGGCCGAGGCCTATCCAGTACCTGACCCTGACCTTGCCTTTGAGGGGCTGCAGGCCGTGGCAGGCTTCAGGGACGAGAGGGCCCTAGGGAGGTGCAGGGGGGGCTGCAGGGGGGCCCTGAGTGCAGCCCACAGGTGTCGCCACTGTCCCCTGCAAGGTGAAGCGCCCTGGCCTTCTGAGTAGATGATGAATAAATGGATAAATGGAGGCAGCACTAGGGTGCTTGGAAAGCTCAACCCTCAGGACGTTCAACCCTCGAGACGCTCAACCCTCGGGACGCTCAACCCTCGGTTACAACCCTGAGAGGTGCTATGACTGTCCCCATTTCTCAGATGTGGAAATCAAGGCTCTGAGAGGTGGCGGCGGCTGCCTGAGGCCACCCAGCTTACTAGGAGTGGAGATCCAACCCGCCTGCCCCACAGGACGGGGCTCTGCACGCTGCTGTTTACACCTCAGAGGGTCCTCGGGTCTCTGAGACGCCCAGCGGCGGGGACCGCTTCCGTCCCAGGAGACCCCTGTGTGCCAGGCTGGTGCGGGAAGGGCGAAGCATGGCCCGTGGCCTGTGGCCCGAGGGGAGGCCGCGATCTAAGGCTGGCGACCCTGGCGGCCAGCTCCGGTTCTGCCAGCTGTCCTTCCTGACTCCTGCATTCCTTGGGCTCAGACCTCCCGGCCCCTTTCCCGTTTCCCTTAACACGTCTCTCGCTTCTGGTCTCAGAAGACCCAACACAGGTGATGCATATAAGGCCAAATGGGAGTTCCCAGCATGGCACAACAGAACCAGATCCAGTTAGGAACCATGAGGTTGTGGGTTCGATCCCTGGCCTTGCTCAGTGCGTTAAGGATCCGGCATTGCCGTGAGCTGTGGTGTAGGTCACAGATGCAGGTTGGATCTGGTGTCGCTATGACTGTGGCGTAGGCCAGCAGCTGTAGCTCCGATTCGACTCCTAGCCGGGGAACCTCCATATGCCGTGGATGCGGCGCTAAAAAGAAAAAAAAAGAAAAAAAACAAAAAACAAGGCCAAATGGGGCCTACACCTGGACAGAGGCTGGTAAACCCAGGGGAAGCTGATGGAGGCCAGGAGCAGAGACGAGGGTCCCAGCCTGGGAGACCTGGGGCTCACGTCCCCAAAGACAGGCGGGAGCAGGCCAAGCGGGAACAGCCTCCCAGGTGGCAGGAACAGAATGTGCAAAGGCCCAGAGGACAAGAGGGGTGTGGCCCATGGGCGGAACCAGAGTGCGGGTCGGGGCAGGGCCAGGCCACAGAAGGGCCAAAGCCGAGCTGGACCGTGGGGTCTCTGGAGGCTGGGGACGAAGTTCAGAGGTTACTCTGAGCTCCCAAAGGAGTGTCTGCCTTCTAGGGGCTGTGCAGGCCGCACAGTCCCCCAGGCCCTGGCTGCCGGCACCCCGGCGCCCCAGGGACTTGTCAGCCATGCAGCCTCTCAGCGCCGCGTGGACGCACCAAGCCCGGGTCAGCACTTGAACAAGGACCCTGGGGATCCGTGTGTTCGTCACGGCGGAGCGGCTCTGCTCCAGGTAGAGACTGGGGCCTGAGGGGTGAAGACAGCAGCGCAGTGAGGGTGCAGAAAGAGAAGCTGCTAGAACTGGGGTGATTGATGCACATGCTTGGGAGGCAGCGGGACCCGGGGAAGAGTCGGTGTGGAGGAGGGGCTGGGACAGAGGCTTCAATTTCAGCCAGGCCGGACTCGGGGCGGGAAGGAGGGGGACTGCAGCCGTCAGCTAGGGCTGGGCCGGCCCGGGGAGGCAGGGGTAGTGCGTGAGCACAGGAGAGGCAGACGCCGACAGGAGGAGAGCCAGGCCAGGCGTGCGTTTAGGCAGGCCCGCAGCTGCGGGACCAAGCCTGGCTCAGCCACGTGACCTCGGGAGCCAAGACTTCACTTTCCTCGTCTGTAAAATGGGGCAGCTGGGCGTGCAGCGGGCTCCCGAGGCCGCAGTGAGGACTGCACGGTGGGAGGTGGTGACGGTGAAAGCGCTTTTCTCCCCAAGGCACAGAGCCAAAGCCCAAGAGGTATCGGCTGCTGTCACCTAGGGAGTGAAAGCTGGTGGCGTTTTTCTCCAGGACCTTCATTCTACACGCCGCCATCTATATGGCCTGCAGTTGTTACAAAGATACATATTTTTTGTTTGTTTGTTTGTTTGTTTTTTGTCTTTTTAGGGCCACACCTGCAGCATATGGAGGTTCCCAGGCTAGGGGCAGAATCGGAGCCGTAGCCACCGGCTGATGCCACAGCCACAACAACGCAGGATCCGAGCCACGTCTGCGACCTACACCACAGCTCATGGCAACGCTGGATCCTTAACCCACTGAGCGAGGCCAGGGATCGAACCCCCGTCCTCATGGATGCTAGTCAGGTTCGCTAACTGCTCAGCCACAACGGGAACTCCAATATACACATATTTGTAATTAGAAAATAAAGACTGAATGGGGGCAAAGAAAAGGCTTCATGAAAGCCTTTTCATGAAAGGGGCCCGCTTAGCTTGGCAAGGTGGTAGGAAAGCAGTTGGGCCCAAGAGGACTGCTAGTTGAGCTAGTTTAACTGCTAGTTAACTTCTCTTTCACATACTTGCAGAAGTGTGAAAAGCCTCTCTTTCAGAGTGAATCGCGCTCTGTTCAGGTTCCCTTCAAAAAATATCAGATTGTTAATTACTTGCACAACAGCTTGAAGAAGAAGAGTTCTTTCTTGCACCCGGGCATAAAAATCTCCCTGCCGCCAAACGGCCATGACACAGTCCTCCTGGGACAGGGCTGGGCAGTCAGGAAAACCGCCCTGCCGAGGCTCTGCCTCTCCCCCGGGGGTGGCCAGATCCGTGATGGCGCCTGCTTTGTCCCTCTAAAGCCATGAGCACCTTCATGGGAAAAGACACACCTGGCCAAGGTGTCTGTGACTGTCCTTTTTTTCCCCTTTGCACCTGGCAGCATATGGGAGTTCCCAGGCTAGGGGTCGAATCGGAGCTACAGCTACCAGCCTACAGCCACAGCCACGGCCACGCCTGAGCCAAGCCACATCTGCAACCTACACCACAGCGCACGGCCACGCTGGATCCTTAATCCACTGAGCAAGGCCAGGAATCGAGCCCACAGCCTCATGGATACTAGTTGGGTTCTTAACCCTTGAAGTCACAGCGGGAACTCCTGTGACTATCTTTACAGCCACCTTGAAGGTAAGAACCACAAACCACCAGCCCGCAGAGCTAGGGCTTGGGTTCACGCCCTGCAGGTGTGTGACTCAAAGGGAACAGAAAACTAATGTGTTCTCTGCACAAAGTAAAATGTCACGAAGGTGCCGGAGGAGAGCTGCGTGCAGGAAACGCCAGAACCACTCCGGGGTTGAAGGGATCCTGCTTGGAGCGCTCTGGCTCCAACCTCTGACTCCCTTCCGTTTCCGCTCCTGTGGATCATGGAGATTGGGCTCCAGAGGGTGGAACAAACCCTGCCTGGAATGAATCATCCAGATCTGGGACTGGAGACGGTCACAGAGAAAAGGATGCTAAATAAAATACAGGATGCACCGCTACGGCCTGGGACGCACTCGCGCTAATAGCGATCTATCACTGATCTGCAATTCAAAAGGAGCTGGACACCCTGTGTTGTTATTTGCTAAGCCTGGCAACCCTGCACGAAGGCTGTCACCTGGGCTTCCTAGAGGAGGCCTAGAGCGGGAAAGCGACGGAAAGGCAGGGTCAGGCTAGAAGTCTGATCTGGGTCTCTGCAGCGTCACCTCCCAGATGAAGTCAGATGGAGGTGACTCAACATGGGACAGCGCCTTTCAGCCTTACCAAAGACCTCCCTTGAGGACCAAGGAGAGGGCAGGGGTGAAGAATCCCAGCTGAGGAGCATGACAGGTGGCCCAGGTGGGTGGACCTGCCAGACCAGGGAGAATCAGGTTCCACTCCCAGCGAGGGGAGCCCAGGCAAGCTCGAGGCGCCTGTGTCCTCACTGTAAACCCAGGCCAGCCCATCGCCGCTCCAGCAAGCACACGACACATCTTGGTTTGCTTCCTCTCTTTAAAAAAAAAAGCAGGGGGGGGGGACTTTTCTTTTCGCAACGGGATTAGAATTCCTGCAACAGCAGCCAAAGGGACTGTGCTGGGAACAGATGCTACAAGCGCTGACATGCTTCCCATCCTGGTACACAGAGTAAAAACACGAACCTGTCCTTGGCTTTAGCCCACAGACCTGCAGGAGGCTGCTTGGGGAAGCCAGGCGGTTGCCTGGCCCGCAGCGCTCACCAACAGGAACTGAAAGAGGATGTGCGTGGGGGGGGGGTGTCAAAGTGCCCACCCAAACCCCCACCCGCTTCACTGTCACCGGACAGGGTCTTGGGCCACCTGGGGTCTAACTGTGACCTTCCACTGACTGGCCACCTACATCTGAGCAAAATACTTGCCCACTGCCGCTCTGGGCCTCTGTGACCTCTAGCTCAATACTTAGGATCTGTGCCGCTTTCCACATGCTGTACACGTTCCCCTAAGAATGTTTATTTAAAAACAAGGGGTATTCTATTAGAAGGTAGGTTAACGGCTAATTAACCGTGTTAATTAGAAAACATGTCCCTTGTTTTTCCAGCAGCCTTGAAGTTAGACACCACAGAACTACCAGCCCTCTGCCGTGAGCACCTGCCAGCAACTCGCCCCCTGCAGGTCTGCAGCGGAACGAGAAAAGTAAACTCTTGTGTTCTTTGCACCAAACAAAAAGTAACTGTGATGCAGCGCTGCCCACGGGACACAGAGAACCACCCACTGGATCCCAGGGGAGACAGTGGCCCCAAGGGCACAGGTGGGCTCCTGGGGGATGTATGTGTCCTGATTTGGGGTGTACAGTTGGTTTTTTTTTTTTTTTTTGCTTTTTAGGGCCACACCCACGGCATATGGACGTTCCCAAGCTATGGGTTGAATTGGAGCTACGGCTGCCAGCCTACGGCACAGCCCCAGCCAGGCGGAATCCAAGCTGCATCCACCACCTACACCACAACTCACGACAACGCCGGGTCACCGACCCACTGACGGAGGCCAGGGATCAAACACACATCCTCAGGGATACTAGTCGGATTTGTTTCCGCTGCGCCACAACAGGAACGCCCTGGGGTGTACACTTTTGATGCGGACACATTGTCATGTGTGTATATTACAGGCTGACAATATTTTCATAGGGGGAAATATTGTCATGTACTTGGGTGGTCCTACACTCTGAGGGCTAGGGGTTCAAGGCCAGGTCTTGGCACTTACCTGCCCTTGGATCAGTCACTTTATATTTACAAGCCTCTGGGTCCTCATCTGCAAAATGAGGATAACAGCACTTGGTCAGAGACTGACAAGAGAAAATGCAGGTGCCGGACACCAGCACGGAGCACAAGTGCTCAGTAAACACCAAATATCACTGCCGTCTTTCCGGGGCCGCTGAAGGCAAGTTCCCACCCAAGTCTCCAGAGCTGCTCTAAACCTTGGGCTCGGGGCCCACCGAGGCGCAGCCCACTGGCAAGAGAAAGCCTCCTAGGGAGAGGAGATTAGGCTGGCGGAGCTTTCAGCCTCCTTGGGGCTGGCAGAGGGATTAAATCTTTCCATAAATACCTCGCCTCCGCCCCATCCAGGGACCCAGAACCCAAGGTGGGTGCGGCCTGGACAGGTAAGGGAGCGTTTCTGGAGTTAACCCAGGCTGGGACAAGAGCAGCTCCCCAAGCACCCCTGGGGGCTGTGCAGGGCCGGCCAGCGCCTACCAAACCGGGCATGCTTCGCCGAGCCTCAGTTTCCTTATCAGTATAATGGGCTGTTTGTTGCACAAAGGCTGGACCCTCACAGAAGCGCCCGCAGCAGGCTGCCTGCAACCCCTCTTCCTCCCGCTCGGTCAGCGAGCACAGGAGTCTGAACCTGCACACGCTTGGGTTTCCAACGCAGCCTAGCCGGCAACCGCGGGGCGCTCTGAGGCGGTCCCCGCCCGCTGACCCCGCCCAGCACGCCACGGCGCGGGGCTGCGGATCCGCCTTGGAAAGAGCCCCCCCTCCCGCCCCGAGTTACGCTGAGCTCGGCGGGCCGGAGAGACGGCGAGCGCGATCACACCGGTCGCCCTTTGCGGCTGCAAACCTGCTTTGATGCCCTGGGAGCGAAAGGGGCCCCTAAGTGAGAGGTTCATGAATAATACATTCCGAAATACTCGATGGAGGGGAAGTGGTTCCTCTCGAGGCCTCCTGCCCCACCCCCTGGCCGGGCTCCTTTCCAGCTTTCGGGAAGGGCGGTCTGGTCCACTCCCCAGGAACTCGTGACAGCTCGGGGCTGGCCGGCGGCGAGTGGGGGGCCCGGAGGCGTCCCCGCGCGGGGACACACCCCCAGCCCGCCCAGTGTAAGTTGCAACACGGCCAGAGGGAGCCCAACTTTGCCCAAACCCGCGTCTCCGCAGAAAAGTCTGCAAGAAGTTGGGGGACGCCCGAGCCCGCGAGGGTCCCCCACTGACCCCGGGACCCCCGCCCTCCCCAGGGGCGCCGCTATCCCTTGCAGGAGCTGGCGGGATGTGGACGCTGCCCGGCCGGGCTCTGGCCCTTGAGAAGAGCGGCGTCTTCTAGAAGTGGTGGGTGGGGTGGGGTGCGCCGTGCCAGGCGCCGCGACGCGGGGCACTCACCGCTTCCTGGTGGGCTCACCGCAGGGCCCGCCCGGGCGCTGGTGGTTTCGGCGGCCGCGTTCGAGGGGCCGCGGCGACGAGCCTGCAGGACAGAGCAGCGGGGGTCATGGCCCGGGCCGGTCCGCGCGCGGGGGCCGCGCTCCGCCCCGGCCGGCGCTCCCGGCCGCCGCCGCTCCCGCGGCGCGCACACCTCCCACCGCCCCCTCCCCGCCCCCGAGGGCGGTGCTGACGGCAGCCCCGCCCCGCCCCGCCCGCGGGCGCCCGATCGCTCCGGCAGGGTGCTGGGGCGGAGCGCCTCCCTGGGGAGGGCCGGGGGCGCGCCCGGCGCCCGTGCCTTCTGCCTCGCGGACTCCACCTGCCCGCCTTAGTTTCCCCGGGGTGAGATGGGCAACCCGGGGAAAGTCTGGGCCGCGGCCCCGGGGTCTCTCCACCGTGCGCCCCTTCCCGAGGCTGGGTGCCGGGCTCCCTGAGGCCCTGCACCCCAACCCTGCGTGGTGGAGGGTGGGCCTCGGGGCTCCCCCATGCCGGATGGCCATGCTTGAGGGGCCCCCACGCCTGGCTGCGAGAGCAGTGGGCGGCCCCACTATCTCACCACCCCCGGGACCTGGGGCTCGGTTCCTAACGTGCACCCTCCGCCCACCGCAGGCAGCCGCTGGCCTGGGCGCTGTAGATGGCTCTCGTGATCAAAGGGCAGCCCCCCGCCCCATGGTAGGGTCTGGCCCTCGCTCTCCACACCCGCACCTCACTTCTAGGCGGGAAGCAGGGTCTGTGGCCCAGCTGGGGGTGTTAGGACTTGTCCCCTGGCTGCTGGCAGGCTTCAGGTTTTTACCAAGCCCAGGTGACAGTAGCACCGCGGTTCCCAATCCCGTGGGCGCAGGGGCTTTTTATCCAAATGGGTTTCTGAGAAGGCCTCCCACCCAGAGGAGGCCTCTGCAGGCACCCACTCAGCTTGCCAGGAAAAACAAATCCATGCCCTCCCAAGTGCTTCTCGTGTTATTGTCACAAGCCTCTCATGCCGGCTCCGTCATACAAGCCCAAGGTCTCCGTACCCTGTGCTCTGTGTATCCTTCTGGAAACTTAGAAAGGGAAACTGAGTTTCAGCAGGACCATGACAGGCCTTCTGCAGGAAGGGATCAGATCATAGGGACTCGAGCCAGCGCCCTAGCCATGTTCTGAGTCAGTCCTGAAAACGCTGCAATCTTTTTGTTTCTGTTTTTTTTTTTTTTTTTTTCTGATCTGGCCACACCCACGGCACGTGAAAGTTCCCAGGCTAGGGATCGAACCCATCCCACAGCAGTGACCCAAGCCGCTCCATGCCAGATCCCTAAGCCGCTACACCACACGAGAACTCCAAAATGTCACAATCTTTTGGTTCCCCTGACTGTATCGAGTCCAGAGTGATAAGCAGGAAATGTATCCTGTCCCCCGCAAACAGAGGCCGGGGGCGGGGGGCAGGGTTAGGGCAGGATGTCCCCCCACCCGGTGGACTGTGAGGGTTCTGTCTCCCTGTTGCTCCCCAGGGAGCTGTGGGCAGGGCTGCTCTGCATCGTCTCCCCTGACGGTGGGGGCGGGTGGGTGGGAAAGCCCCCAGGGACAGCGGCAAGCACAGCCACCCACATCTGCGGCTCAGAAGTGAGGCCCTTTCCCCCAGCTGAGAAGCCCGGAGCAGTCTGAGTGCTGAGCGCTGGCTCTGACATCAGCCTGTCTCTGGGCCCTGGTTTCCACAAGGAGAGGCAGGGATTCATTTACTTCTACAAGCATTTTTTTTTGTCCGTCTGAGGACCCATTCTGTGGCATATGGAGGTTCCCAGGCTGGGGTTGAATCGGAGCTACAGCTGCCGGCCTTCGCCACAGCCACAGCAACGCGGGATCCGAGCCGCGTCTGCGACCTACACCACAGCTCACGGCAACGCCGAATCCTTAACCCACTGAGCGGGGGCCAGGGATCGAACCCGCATCCTCATGGATCCTAGTTGGGTTCGTAACTCCCTGAGCCACAACAGAAGCTCCCTACAAGCACCTTCTGAGCACCTCCTCTGCACTGGGCCCCGGCACCGCAGTGGCAATAACTGGCACTGACTTAGGGCCACCTGGGCACGTGGCCTGATGTCACCGCCTGCTCAGGACAGCCCTACTCCCTCCATTTTGCAGGTGTGGGGCCCAAGGCACAGGAGGTCATAGGTCTCCTAGCCGGTGAGTGGCGCATTCTGACCTGTGGCCTCCTCTCCCGCCTGAGCAGACAGGGAGCAGCCAGTCGCTCCGGGCAGTTTGGCCCAACTCGGCGCTGGGGGAGGGGACGTGGGGCTAATGCGGGGAGGCCTGGAGGATGCGATCTGTCAGCCGCACAGGGCTGAGATGAGGAATGGAAAGAATCCAGCTTAATTTGCTTCCTTCCCAGGAGGCTTCTGCCCCTTGCGAACAGTGGGGTTTGTGCTTCAAGTCTCAGAATTTCTGTCAGCACTTTGAGGTTTGGGGCTGGCTGCTCCCAGCCCACGGGGGGCGTCCTGGCACTTAGGATGCTGAATAGCACCCCCATTAAATGCTGGTAGAATCACACCCTTCCCCAAGTTGTGAGAACCAAAACCATCTACAGACGTTGCCAGGGGACGCCCTGGGGCACACCTGCTAGTGCCTATTGAGAACCAGAGTGTAATCTGTGGTTCCCAGCCCTGGGAGCATGCCAGGATCACTGCATGGGGGGGGTAGCTTAATCAATCAAAATGAATGATGCCAACACCCAGGCCTAGGTTCACCCCAGGGACCTTGACCTAATTGGTCCAGGTAGGGCCCAGGTGTGGGTGTTGTGTAAAAACTCCCAGGTGATGCTCACCAACTGAGGCCACGGAGAACCTTGAATGGAGCTTAGGAGCCTAAAACTTTAGACGCAATTCAACCATGAAGTGTGTGAAGCCTGGACAGGTTAACCTGAACAGCGCAACTAGAAAAAGGCATCTGGGAGGGAAGAGCAGAAAACTGAACACAGTACACATATTATATAATCTTAAGAAATTATGACTGTATTAATAGATGGGATAGTGACACAATGATGTTTTCTTCTTTTCTTTGCCACACCCGTGGCATTCGGAAATCCTCGGGCCAGAGATCAAACCCGGGCCACGGCAGTGACAACGCGGGATCCTGAACCTGCTGAGCCACCAGGGAACTCCATCATTAAGATTTCTAAAGTCCTTATCTGTTACTGACACATATGGAAAAGTATTTATGAGTGAATTAGTATGAAGATGAGGTTTGCTGTAAAAAAGGAAAAATAAAACGGCAGCTGAGTGAGAGTGGGAGGGTGAGAAGGACATGAAAACAACGGAGAACCGGTGGCATTTGCTGAAGTGAAGTGATGGGGACACAGCGGGGCACTGTACTTTTCTCTCTACTTTCTTTTTTTTTCTTTTTTTTTTGGCTTTTTGCCTTATCTAGGGCCGCACCTGCAGCATATGGAGGTTCCCAGACTAGG
>PVHT021183511.1:250693-401979 GCA_004024745.2 Catagonus wagneri
GCCACCAGCCTACAGCACAGTCACAGCAACGCGGGATCCGAGCCGCATCTGCGACCTACACCACAGCTCACGGGCACACAGGATCCTTAACCCACTGAGTGAGGCCAGGAATCGAATCCACATCCTCGTGGATGCTAGTCAGGTTCGTTAACTGCTGAGCCACGACGGGAACTCCTATTCTTTCTACTTTCCAATGTGTTGAAAATTCCCAAAATAAAGTGGGACCTTTTTTTTTTTTAAAGAGAGAGACAGCCCACTTGGAGAGTGTTTTTCCGGGCAGCCAGGTGAGGTGCCCGCCCCTGGGAAGGTGGTTTTGGGGTGGCGGTGGGTAGCGGAGGCTGGTGGTGGGGACCCCTGGGCTCTGGGCGGAAGTCCAGCTCAGTGGGCTTGCCTGCCCCCTACCCCCGCAAGCGGCGGGGACTGAAGTGGAGGGGGCAGCCTGGAGCCCACAGCCCCTGGACCCGAAGCCAGGGCAGCAGCCTCACACCCGCCTGTGTTCAGACCCCCCTACCTGGAGTCTGGGCAAAAGGCAGGTGCTGGAGGTGGGGACTCCCCAGGTGTGCCCGGGGGGAGGGGCGCTGTGATGTCAGCCCCTGGCGCTTGTCCCTCAGAGAAGAGTAATTAGAGCGGCCCCCACCCCGGAGAGTAACTTCCTGTGCGTGATTCGACAAGAATCCCTTTGTGGACAGAGCCCCTGGCATGTGCCAGGCTGAGAACACAGTGAGTCAAAAGCCCCTGCCGCTCACAGATGTTAGCGTCTGAGTGTTAAGGAGGAAAAATAAAGCGGGAGGAGGCTGTAAAGGGTGGGGAGCTAAAAGCTGAGACAGGCGACAAGAGGACAAGACAAGACTGCGAAGCTGCCTTGGAGTAAGCCCCACCCAGGGGGCAGGGCCTGTGAACATCAGAGGAAACGCTCGCTCTGCGCTCAGGGTGCCGCCAAAGGAGCACAGAAAAGGAACCAGATTTGCCTCCAGAGCTGACCCGCCCCCACCCCTTGGCCAGTCAACACGACCGACTTCCATAGCTCTGAGCCAGTGTCCCTTCGCCAGGCGGCCCGCAGACTGCCAGGCTGCCGTGGGTTCATGGGCGCCATAGGTGAAGGTCTGTGCCTCTGGAGCAGGGAGGCCCCCGGAGGGTGGGGACCAGGTGCTGG
The DNA here is from genome assembly GCA_004024745.2 of Catagonus wagneri. Lineage (NCBI taxonomy): Eukaryota > Metazoa > Chordata > Mammalia > Artiodactyla > Tayassuidae > Catagonus > Catagonus wagneri. The sequence goes on from PVHT021183511.1 coordinate 251,847, forward strand.
TGCTGGCATTGCGGCCTTGGCGTGGGGCACAGGGCGTGGGGCACAGGGCAGAGCACGGGGCAGGCACTCGAGACATGCGGTGGAACGCAAGGGACTCGCAAGTCCCCAGGTCTCCAAGGATGGCAGCAGATGCTACGGCCCATTCCCAGAGGAAGCCACCTGCCCAAATGCCAAGCCAGTGGAGCAGCCCGGGGGAGCTGGCGGGGAGGGAGTGCCCCTGTGAGGGTGCCGTGCCCGGAACAGGGGGCAGGTGGTTCTGGCTGCACAGCCCTGCTCGCAGGTGCCCCTTCGCAGGGGCTGCACCGGGGCCACAGGAGAGGGGACCAGCAGACGCAGAGATGAGGGGCAGGGCTGGCAGGCGCGGTTGCCCCAGGCACTTCCTGAGCCTAAAGGGACATCAGGGCAGGCCCGGGACTCAGCAGGGGCTGTCGCTGACCGAGGACCATCTCCCAGCTCAGGACACCTATGAACCGCAGTGCTTGGGAGAGTGGGCGCCCTGCACACTGGACCCCCAGCAGACCCCCTGTCACCAAGGCATGACCGCCCCACACCCCGAGAGCACTATCCAGTCACATGCGGCACTGGGGGTGGGGCCCAGAGGGGCTCCACAAGCTGTCCCGGGGCTTGGAGGGGCAGATCTTTCCATGTTCAGACCCCCCAGTCCTCAGCAGCAGCTCATTCCCCATCTGAGGCACGTCTGTAAAATCCAGTTTCACAGTCAACCATCATTCGCAAACCGTAGCGGTAGGCTGATGCCAGCCTCGAGTTCTCCATCCCCCCTGCGCTGGAAGCTCAGGCTCATTAGTCGCTCCTCCTTGAGTCTACGGCCCCGAGACTACATGCCCATCGGAACATCAGACAGAGCAATGAGGCCTTAGGAGCCCTGCTCTGTCTGGGAACACGTGCTCTTGGCAAGGCTCCATCTCAGGACCCTGCCATCACACTGAGAGATGCTCAAGCCAGTTATCAGGAAAGGCTGGTGTAGACCGCTCAGCAGAGCTCCAGCTCAGCTCCCAGCCAATGCCCAGTGCGCACTCCCACCCAACGCCATGTGAGTGAGCCAGGCTTGACATCCACCCCAGGCAAGTCCCCACCAGCTGACAGCAGCCCCAGCTGGTGTCAGGAGCTGCCCCCAAACCACCTGGCTGAGCCCAGGCGATACAGAGAGCTGGGAGAAAATACACAACGGTGGCTGTTTTAAGCCACTGCTGTTGTAAGTTCGGGGATGTTTGTTACACAGCAATAGGTAGCTGAGCCAGGCTCCTTCTAAGGGTCAAGGAGAGATATGATCTAACTGCAGCTTGAATTTGTTGCAGTTAGATTTATGAACTCTTCCAAATGTCCAAAAAAGCCGGGAGCATGAGAAACTGTGCACAATAACTTGCTCTGTTTGCTTGAGTTCTTTTTCCCTTGACAACTCATTACAATATTTGAAGATGTGCCTGTGACCTCCCCCTTGCACTCGCTCCCCTCCTTTCCACCCCGAGGTCGGGCTGCCCCCCCCTCCCCCGCCCCGCCTGCAGGAATTTTTCCCCAGTGTACCTGTGCACCACAGACAGCCTGCAGTCTTGGTTAACCTCCACCGCCCTCTTGCCAGGCAGTAGGCACTGCCATCCCATTTTACAGATGAGGAAACTGGGGCTCAGAGAGGTCAAGTGGTTTGGTCTGAGGACGTGTGGCTGGGAAGGGGCAGGGCTGGCCTCTCTTACTATGACCTACCAATACCGCGTGGGTGGCAGGTTGTTCCTTTTTTTCCTGGGGAAACTTGTGTGGGCCCACACGTGCACTGCGGGATTTTGGAAACGTGGGTCACAGAAAGAAAGTGCTGGATTTTGTTCAGTGGATGGGAGTCTAGATGAGAATGGGCCTGAAACCATCATTGCTGGAGCTGGGTCACGGACGGCGCATGGGGGCTGGGGGGGATAGGCTCTTTCCACGTGTGTTTGAAAATTTCCCAAGCTAAAAAAGAAACACAGGGAGTTCCCGTCGTGGCTCAGGGTTAATGAACCCAACTAGTACCCATGAGGATGTGGGTTCGATCCCCGGCCTCGCTCAGTGGGTTAAGGATCTGGCGTTGCTGTGGCTGTGGTGTAGGCCGGCAGCTGCAGCTCCAATTTCACCCCTGGACTGGGATTTTCCATATACCACCAGCACGGCCCTAAAAATACAAACAATAAAAAAGGAAAAAAGACAAGAAAAGGAACACAGGTCCCAGGTGCAGGGTGGGCAGGAGGGTGGCACAAGTGGGGACACCCCAGGCTGGAGGCCGGCTGTGCTAGTCATCTGAGAGCCCCAGGCTTACCTCGCAGTTGCTGAACCTGTCAGAAGGGGCCCTGGGGCTTAACCTTACCCCGGAAGAGGCTGAGACGCCCCTTGCCACGCCCCGTCTGGCCCCTCCTGCCCGCTCCCTGCCGCCTGGGGCTCTCCCTGTCTCAGTGGCCGCACCCCGTCCCAGCGGCTTGTCTCTGGGAGCCAAGGGCTTGGCGTGGGGCGGCAGCCATGAGTCCCTGGCTCGAGCTCGTTTCACGACCCTGGGCAGCTGGGGACAGCAGCCTGAGCTTGTGGCACGGGGAGAAGGCTCACTTTGCTTCCAGGCACAGCTGTCAGGCAGCAGACCTGGGACCCCCGCCGGGGTGAGGCCTCAAGCAAGTCACGCAGCTGTTCTGTGTCTGCTTTTCACCCTGAAATGGGGGTGAGGACCCCCAGCTCCAAGCGCTGCAGTAGGATGCAAAGCAAGAATGAACGTAAATTCGCTCAAAGAACCGAATCATAGCTGAGGTTGGTTGTGCATCAGCCAGGCATCGGGGGTTGTAAGAATCACTTTGCATGGCCTTCTGAGGTGGGTTCTAGCACCAACCCCCTTTTGCTGGCACTTGCTGTGGGTTCTGGGCTAGTGGGGGACAGAGCAGGTTTCCGCACTGTCCTGGCCACCAAGGCAGTATCCACGAAAACCGATGGCCACCTCACCAACATCAAAAACTTCAAAGACATCATGAAGAAAACAAAAAGCCGAGCCGCAAACTGGAGAACCTGCTCGCAAATTCTATACCCGAAGAGGGACTGAGTACATAAAGGACTCTCAGAACTCAGCAAGAAGAAGGCAAATGGAGAGCTCCCGTCATGGCTCAGTGGTTAATGAACCTGACTAGTACCCATGAGGATGTGGGTTCAGTCCCCGGCCCCGCTCAGTGGGTTAAGGATCCGGCGTTGCCGTGATCTGTGGTGTAGGTCGCAGACGCGGCTCGGATCCCACGTTGCTGTGGCTGTGGCGAAGGCCGGCAGCTACAGCTCCGATTAGACCCCTAGCCTGGGAACCTCCATATGCCGCAGGTACAGCCCCAAAAAGATCAAAAAAGAAAAAAGTAAAAAGCGTAATAACAAATAACATCTTCTTGGTGAAGGTGTGGAGAAACTCAACTTACTGCTGGAATGTGAAGTGATACAGGCACCTTGGAATCCAGCTTGGCCGATTCTTAGAAAGTTAATCATTTATTTACCAAACGATCCATCGATTGATTCTACTTCTAGGGATCTATCCAAGAAAATGAAACCCTGCGTCCGACACAAAGACTCGTACGTGGTGTTCACAGCAGCGCTATTCACAAGAACCAAGAAGCAGAAACGATACAGATGGCTGTCAGTTGTTGCACGGATGAAGAAGTCACGGCCCACCCCTACATGGATGTCGTAAGACGGACGGGAGCCCTGGTCCCCGAGGCACCACGGATGAGCCTCAGAGCCACTGGGCTCAGTGCAAGATGCCAGACACAAAAGGCCACACAGCGCAGATTCCGTTTATACGAAGCGTCCAGACGGGCAAACGGAGAGAGACAGAAAGCAGACTGGGGGTTGCCCAGGGATGGGAGGAGGGGGAAGCCCAGCAAACGGGGGCAGAGGGATCCGTACATTCACTAAAAATCACTGAATTACACCCATACAGCAGGTGAACTCTACGTCTGTAAGTTACACCCCATGGAGCACAGTGACACCTCTGGGCACAGCATGGTTTCCAGGGACCCAGCCCTGAAATGACCAGGTGACCCGCAGACGGGGGTGGGGGGCACCGTCGGGGGCTCGGGGCCGCAGCGGGCCCCGTGGGCGCTCCATGACCTACGAAACTGCTTCAGAGCTGGGGGAGAAAAACTACAAACAAACCAGACTGCAGCCTCAAGACAGCACGAAAGCGCTTCGAGCTCTGCCGTGGAAAGGTCTCCAAGCGGTAAAAAGCAAGTTGCAGAAAAGTGTCCCAACGCTCCACCCTCTCACGGCAAAGGGCCAAGAACTTGCAGGTCCTGGGCCTGCATGCTGTGTGCTGAGTGACTCTGGAGGGTTCTACAGAACCCAGGTTGCCACCTGCGAGGGCGGGAGGGGGCGGAGGCCCGGGGGACGCCTTAGGCCCTTCCCTTTAGCCCTTTTGAAACTGACGTTAAATCCAGTCTTTCCAAACGTGCCAGCGCTTTGAAGGCAGCGAGGTTCAGCTTCACAAGCATTCCTGAGTGTGCGAGACTGTGCTTGTTCACGCTAGTAAGCTGCACACGGCCACATCACTTCCGATGCAAAGCCCTAAGAACTATTTTAAAAGTGTTCCAGAACCGAGGTGTTTGATCGTGGGGGTGGGTGGGAGGTCCCATCAGGCTTCTGCACTCTGGGATGGGACCCACCCCGGCCGATGGGGAGCCCAACCTGGGCCGGGGTTGAGGTCATGGGATTCGAGAGACAGGCGGGCGTGGGGACAATCCCCTGAGGGCAGGGGCGCGGGCACGGATCTGGGACCAGTGGGAGGTGGTGGGGACAGAAGGACTCGAGGACAGCTCCCACTCTTGTGCCTCCCGCAGCCCACGGGGGAGTTGCTTTGTCGAATTCATTTTGATCTCGCCAAATTCAGGGAAGCAGCAGAACTTGGAGTTTCTCTGAAGATAAAATATTGATGCTTCGTGATCTGTAGGGAATCTACGGCTTTTTCTTTTCAGGGCCGCACCCGCAGCATATGGAGGGTCCCAGGCTAGGGGTTGAATCTGAGCTGTAGCTGCTGGCCTGCACCACAGCCACAGCCACAGCAACACAGGATCTGAGCCACATCTAGCAACCTACACCACAGCCACAACAACGTGGGATCCTTAACCCACTGACCAAGGCCAGGGATTGAATCCACAACCTCATGAGTCCTAGTTGGATTTGTTTCTGCTGCACCATGATGGGAACTCCTGTCCTTATTTTATATATAATCGAATCGACTAGGCTCTCCTAGCTCAGCTTAGTAGAAGCATTTCCAAGGGGACCCAGATGGGCCAGGGGACAGTGAGTCACAGAGGACATAGGAGGCAGGTGCACTGCTGGAGCCAGAGCTCGAGAAAAGCCTGGTGCCAGGAAGGACAATGAAGACCCAGGAAGTATGGCCTTGGGGATGGCGGTGGAGGGACAAACTCAACTGAGAGCCTGAGGGTGTCGCTGATCAACAGTCCAGCCTCACACCTAATGGTCACCATTTGTCACAGAGAAAAGACTAAAAGCCGTTATTAAATATTTCCCACCTGAAACCATTAAAATGTATTTGAGCATTGTGCCCGGGGGGTCAGATTCGGTTACCCGAAACCTTAGCTTATGTCAACCAACCCAACCAACTGTACTTCTTCCCAAAGATTCCACACGGATAAGGTCTCCACACACCTTTGGGAAGGGGCGTCCCTGGTAGTTGAGACCCGGCTCCCATCCGCTCAGGGCGCGCTCCGCAGCTCGCAGCGGTCTAGAGCCGCAGAGCTCTCCTTTCAAGCCCTGCCCGGCTCAGCCGCCTGGACTGGCAGCTTCAAAGTTAACCTTTCACAAGGCATCAAAGCGGGTGCCATGGTGTGCAGGGCCCGGGCGCCGTGCCCAGCAGCCGAGCGCAGCTCTGGTGTTCTTCCGGGAGATCCTGGGCAGCAGAAGCGCGGGCTCGCAGCCCTCAGTGTGGTCCCGGCCTCCGGGAGCTTTGGCTGAACCTACAGGGGACAGTGTCAGCAGGGTGGGGGCGTCACACGCGGCGGCTGGGAGGGCGCTGACCCCAGAGGGGCCTGAGCTCTTCTGTAGGACCCTGTTTCCAGGCCAGTGTGGGGCTTTCCAGGAGGCCCTGCCCAGGGCAGACCGGCCCGGCCGAAGCCAGTCTTCCCTTTGCGGGCGGCCGGCCCCCATGGCCTCTGCTTCACGACCCTGGATCAGGAGAGGGGCTGCAGGGAAGGGTGTCAGGGCCTTTGAGCAAGGGGCCAGCGCAGCCTGAGAACACCAGGGACGGGCCAGAGGGGATGCTGGTACACCCTAGTTCTGTTCCCAAAGCGTCAGGTCACTTATTCATTCATCAAACTTTCCCTGGGCACCTGCTACAAGGTGCCAGACTGGCAGAGTCCAGAGCTATTTCTGTCCAATAGAAATCTGATCAGAGCTACAGGTGACATTTATGATTTCCTAGTGACTTTGTTTAAAAAATATTAAAAAACAAAACAAAACCCAAGTTCTCATTGTGGCGCAGCAGAAACAAATCCGACTGGTAACCATGAGGATGCGGGTTCGATCCCTGACCTCACTCAGTGGGTTAAGGACCCAGCGTTGCTGTGAGCTGTGGTGTAGATCGCAGAGGTGGCTCAGACCCTGCGTTGCTGTGGCTGTGGCGAAGGTCGGCAGTTCTGGCTCCATCACCACCCCTAGCCTGGGAAGCTCGAAGTGCTGTGGGCGTGGCCCCAAAAAGCCAAAAAAAAAAGTTAAAAAAATACCCAACTGAATTTCACTCTAATAGCACATTTCAGTTAACCCAACTCATCCAAAAATTATCGTTTCATCGTGTAGTCAAAACTTATTCACAAGATAGTTCGCGTCTTTCTTTTCGTGCTAAGTCTTCCAGAGCCAGTGTGTGTTTTTCACTCAGAGCACGTCTCGATGCGGCCCAGTCACGTTTCAGGTCGCCAGGAGCCTCATGGGACAGCAGGGGTCTAGAGGTGCAAAGACACTAACCCTGGGGCTCTCTGCCGGAGGGGGTCCCGCCCCGCGGGGGGTGGAGACCGTGTGCCCCGAGCTGGGGATGAGCCCCAGGGTGGTAAGTGCTACAGGACGCAAGCAGGGAGGCTCCGTCCTGAGAATCCTGCGCGGGCTCCGGTCGTCGCTTTGCTACTCAGTAACCCGGAGAGCTCTGGCCGCTGCTGAGCATTTAATGAATTAACCACCGCGAGGGGCGGCCGCTCCATCAGACTGAAAACTGGTCCCGGCCAGAGGGCTGAGAACTGCCTTCCCTGCTCGGCGAGTGGAAGTGGGGTGACTGGAGGGCACCTTGGCACCATCTGGGGAAGCTCAGCCCCTGCCAGCCGGCCACCCCTAGGGAGGGTCTGTGTCTCCGGAAGGCTGCAGGGGCCTGGGGTGTTCCCTGCAGCGGCGTGCGCAAAGCAGGGAACCTGGAAGTGCTCACGCTGTGGTCAGAAGAATGAGTACACAGCCCGTGGCATCTCACTGCGGTCTGCTTGTGCGGACAAACCGGGTCTGCGTGCGTCCACGCAGGACGTCCTCAAAAGCACTCTGAGTGGACGAGAGCAACACCGTATGGTATGAAACCCATGGGAACATTCTGAAAAAGACAAAGCTGTACGTCCTGGTACATAGGACACTGCAGGGCTCTCTGAGCGGGGCGCCCACCTGTTTCAGGTGAGCGGGTGATTCTGGGAGGGGAAAGAAGAGGAGGGCAGTGGGGGTCTGAGCTCAACATTTCATCTGTTCAAGAATTCAGCAAGTACAGCAAAACACTGGTATATGCTAAGTACATGAGTCCACGTTAAAGCAGTCTCTGAACTTTTCTCTGGGAGAAGTATTTCTGTCTCTCTTTTTTTGTCCTTTTTTACGGCTGCAACTGTAGCATATGGAGGTTCCCAGGCTAGGGGTCGAATAGGAGCTGTAGCCACCAGCCTACACCACAGTCACAGTAACGCGGGATCCGAGCCCCGTCTGCAATCTACACCACAGCTCACGGCAATGCGGATCCTTAACCCACTGAGCGAGGCCAGGGATCGAACCCGCAACCTCATAGTTCCTAGTAGGATTCGTTTCCGCTGCGCGGTGACGGGAACTCCTGTGAGAAGTATTTCATAATAAAAATAAAACCTCTCCGAATTAAAGAAACGAACGGAAGAGTGGCCTTGAGAAAGTCAGTCTTCGGTTCCCACACCTGAAAGATGGGACCTGTGTTAACGACTGGATGTGGGGCAAAAATGTAACCACTTTTTCAGGACCAGCATCTGGCAGCAGAAGCGCTTCATCAGTGACGGTCACACACGCCCATGGCCAGACGTAAATGAACGACATAAGCACGAAAGGCAGGTGTCCCTGTCCCCACCCACTGAGCCACGACAGGAACTCCCAGAGCTGGCATCTTGACCCCTTCTCTAAACGGCCTCGAATCAGTGCTGATTCTCTCTCCTTTTCTAGACATTGAAAATGATTTTTCAAGTCTGTAGGCGCCAAACGCAGCCCAGTGCAGAGCCTGGGCCAGTCCCCGGAAGGCAGGCGCTCACACACAGGTGGCAGAGCCTCACAGCTCTGCCCCCTGCTGGGCACACGCGAGCCCGTCGGGAAGATCAAAGTGCCCTCAGTGACGTTAGGGGACCCCCAAGCACATCAAGTTCAATCTCCTTATTTTATTAGTCTCTTTGGCCACGCTCGTGGCATGAGGAAGTTCCTAGGCCAGGGATCGAACACACGCCACAGCAGTAACCACAGCCACGGCAGTGACGTCAGATCCGCAACCCACTGAACCACCAAGGAACTCCTCGATCTGCTTATTTATTTATTTGCTTTTGTCTTTCTGTCTTTTTAGGGCCGCCCCCGCGGCATATGGAGGTTCCCAGGCTAGGGGATGAATTGGAGCTGTAGTCTCTGGTCTAAACCACAGCCACAGCATCGCCAGATCCGAGCCGCGTCTGCGACCTACACCACAGCTCACGGCAATGCTGGATCCTTAACCCACTGAGCGAGGCCAGGGGTCGAACCCGCAACCTCATGGTTCCTAGTTGGATTCGTTTCTGCTGAGCCACGACAGGAACTCCTTGACCTGCTTATTAAATGCTGCCAAGGACTTGGCCACTGGCAGGACCATCGTCACATCTCCCAGCTACAAAAATATTCACACAGAATGGGGATCTGAGCCCAGATCTGGCCTCAAGTTGCCCCGGGGCCCCGGCGAGCAGCCCCCCTGCCTGGAAGCCCTCGCTATGTGGGCTGGGGACTGAGCGGGTCGGGGCTCACAGCTCTCCTGCAGCCTCGAGACAAAACCTGGGTGCTGGGAAAGTCTCTCCCTGGCAATGAGCTCTCCTCCACGAGAAAACGGCTTGTGCCAGAGACAAACAACCTCCTCCTGCTAGGCTGCCAGCCAACAGTGAGAAGAAAGTGGACTTGCATTCCACGTCTCAATTTCAACAGCTCGTTCAACCGAAATGGGAACAGCTCCCTTAAATGAGGGGTTGGGGGAGGGGGCAGGAGCACCAGCATTGTCGCCTCTTCCTCTAGTTAAACTTCAGTCATCTTTACATTAAAAAACCCAGGCGTGTATTGTGCTATGAGAACACAAAGATAGTTTTTTTTCTTTTTTTTGTCTTTTTAGGGTCACACGGAGGTTCCCAGGCTAGGGGTTTAATAGGAGCTACAGCTGCCAGCCTACACCACAGCCACAGCAACACCAGATCCAAGCCATATCTGCAACCTACACCACAGCTCACGGCAACACCAGATCCTTGACCCGCTGAGCAAGACCAGGGATTGAACCCGCAACCTCATGGTTCCTAATCGGACTTGTTTCTGCTGCGCCACGACGGTAACTCCAAGATACAGTTTTTAAAATTTAAAATTCAGGAGAAGACAGGGCAGTGCTTGGCACATTGCTGGGCATGTGACAGGAAAGCCAGAGTGAGCACAGGAGGCGGGGGACCCCAAGGCCTCTGGGGGTCTGGAGACGTGGTGGCGGGGGAGGGAGGGGGTGGCTGCTCACCCTGCCAGGCTCCCGGCGCCCAGATCTTACCTCTAGGAGAAGGGGTCAGTGGTTGTCTCGTGTCTCAGGCTGGGGACAGTTGCTCGCTCTTCTCCGGTGGCCATCTGGGCTGTGGCTGCTCCCTGTCCCCTGCTGGCCAACTGTTTCCTGGCCCTGCCCATCGGACTAAATGCCTGGCCTTCACAGAGAAGGGAAATTACCTTTAAGCTCAGGCTTTCCAATGACCCCCGTGGCTCTCGGAAGCTTACGCTGTGCCATTAATCCTTGGCTCACAATCCAGGTTTCTGGCCTCGGGGAGAGAGGGATGGGCCAGTCAGAGCCCATGCAGAAGACAGAAAAGCCACGTGGCGAAGGGACTCAAAGCCATGGCAGGGGCGGACGTGAGAGAGGGAGGACGGCACCGTTTCTGGAAGGCTCTCCGGGGGTCCTGGGAGGATGTGAAGAAGCGGTTCACACACAGCAGATGGGAAAGGGCTGGCATTCCGGGCTGGGGTGAGCTGGTCCCCGAGTGTAGGTGTGGCGGGCTTTCCAAGGACGGCTGACCCGACCACTAGAGAGCGCGGAAGGGAGGGCGTCCGGGCTCCACTGTCACCTTGCACACCTCCTCCTGCGAGCAGGTGGGACCTCAGGGAGGAAGCGCAGAACGCAGTTCCCCAGGGGCGCCCCGCAGGGCGGGAAAGTGAGCCCGATGCCGGCCCGGGCGCTTCCGACTAACGCAGCACAGGGTGTCTGATCTTCGGGAGGACAGTGGCAAGGTGTCAGCGCGCGGCCGAGGGCTGGGCCCGGAGGGGCGAGAGCGAGACTGGCGGTTCCCAGCAAGCCGGCCAGGACCCGACTTATCCCGGGCAAGGACCTGGCCCAGTCCGGGAAACCCACCCGAAGCTGTGCAATCGCAGCAGCAGCCGTGGGAAGGGACGAGGGTGTCTGCTCCCCGCACAGTCCCCAGGCTTCTCCAGAGCCTTCTGCAGCTGTGTTGAAAGCGTCACTGAAAGGCTCTGCTCCCCGCCCCGGCAAAGAATGTTCCGGAATTGAAGCCCAGAGCCTGGGAGCCGGAGGAAGGGGAGTCAGGCGCAGGGACCAGCCCGCTCCGGGCTCCCACGTCAAGAACACCGCCGTCCCATGTGCGAGAGGCAGGAGAGGAGGCCAAGCTCGCGTCCCGCTCCCGCCACAGCCTCCGTTCCAGGCCCAACGCGGCCGGCAGGGCCGCAGCACAACCCCGGAGGCTCTTTGGTCCGAGAGTGGCTTCGGGGCTCTGGGCCTCCAGTGCCTCAGAGCCGGGCGTGTGGGGCTGCGCATCCTCGGGGCTAAGCGAGCACGGCCCCCGGCCGAGCCTGGGCTCTGCCCACGTTCCGCCGCTCCAGCCGCTTCAGACAGTGCGTCCCTGTCATCGCAGACCTGCTGTAAACGACGGGAGCGGGAGGCGTTGGAGGGCACGGCCCGCGGGAGCCAGGACGGAAATGGCCGTGGGGGCGCGCTTTCCCAGACTCCTGCTGGCCTGTAGAATTTCATTGTCACCACAGACATCAAGGCCATTCCCGGCACTGGCCCAGCCTCGCTGCTCCTTCACCGCTCTCCGTGGGGTGGGCTGTCACACAGGCCAGGTGAGGCCCGCTCAGCTCTCACCTCAGCCTCTTCAATGGCCGGGAGTCTAAGTTCCTGGGGCTGATGGCAGGGCCAAGCCTTGAGTGTCCCTGGAGGCCTGGCCGAGCCCCCGGCTGGCTAACCTGGGACCGGGCGTACTTGCCAGTCGGCTCCCGGGTTGGCCGGTGCTCCAGTGGGGTGGGCAGGGCTTCGGCGGCCTCACCTCCTCTTCTGGAATTGACGGGGGAGGCTTTGCGTGTCCCGAGGCCACGGAAGTTTCTGGCTGGTGAAAGCTAAGTGTGCCACCAAGAAAACATGAGGTTCCTCTGGCCCTGAGCAGGTGGGGAAGGGGGAGTGGGTGGCGGAGGCCGGCCCCCGAGGGGTGGAGAGGTGAGCCGAGCCTCGGTGGGACCCACACAGCCCGTGGCATGCCTTCCCAATGACTCAGAGAACCAGAGCCGCGTCGGGGACAACAAATGACAAGATTTACTCAGCTCCAGGCTTGGCCGGTAACCCTCAATGCCCAACCCAGGTCAAGCGAGGACGTGAGACTGCCAGCCAGGCTCCGCGAGAGGAGCTGGTCAGAGGCACGGGTTTCCAGGCCTTTTCCCTTCAGTGTCTGTTTCTGGGGGTCCGACAGGTGCCCCCAGGGGCTCAGTAAGCCGGAGCCCTGACAGACGCCTCACAGGAGGTGCCGGGCGAGGTGGGAAGTAGGGGGCTGCGAGCTCTCCCATGGCACGTTCTCTGGTCACAGAGGGAGGCCTGTGGGCTCGGAGGACGCCCCTGCCCTCGGTTCACTGGAAGGTTCTTCCCCCCTCGAGGTGCCCCTGCCTTCAGCCCCTGTGCACCCGGCACCCACACCTCCTCCACGCCGGACGTGGGGCGCGCTGCCTGGGCTGGGTGTTCAGATACACGAGACTTCAGATGCATGAATGGAAGCGACAGGCAAGTTAGCTGTCACTCGGGTCCCCAGGACGGACACCCCAGCTGACAGTTCGCACGGCCGCTGCCAGGCTCCCACTCACCCAGTCCCCGGGCCCACAGGGAGCGGGGAGTCGAGCTGTAGGTAACGGCCGAGCAGTGGAGGGGTAGTGGCTGGGGACAGTCATCGCAATCCGCCCAGACTCCTGGGGGTGAGTGGCTCCCGGTCACCACATCCCATTCCGACTCCTCCCCGGGTGCTCAGGTGGGAGGCCCACCTGGAATGCGTCTCTGCACCCCGGCTCCCATCCTCCCCGCGAAACCTCCCATGGGCGCTGCAAGCGGAAGGATGGCCTTACCTAGGAACCAAGCTCCTGTGCGTCAGTGCGCCTGCTCCGGGACTTCAGTACACTCAAGGGCCGGGGGCAGGGCCTGCAGGTCGTTCTGCTCTGTGCCTTCTGCTCCCCATAGTGTCCAGAGGGCTGCGTAAAGGAAGGACAGGGAGCCAGCTGGGTTAGAAGGTGTGTGGGGGGTAGTGGGGGTGACGGGGGGGTGGGGACGGGGGCGGGGGACAGCGCCAAGCGCCCACCCCGATCTTCTTGCAGGACCAAGGAAGGGGTGGGGTCCATAGAGTGTCTGAGGCCACGCCCGAGTGGGGCTGGTTTCAAAAGTGGGCCGACTGGGAGACACTTGGGAAGAATGCCCAGGCACCCCTTGCTGAAAATGGAAAATACTTAACTTCCTTTGGATACCAGATCTCTCCACCTGCTTCACTCCCCTGGTCCCCCAGCCAAAATGCACCCCCTCTTCTCCGCTGCCGGCACGCCCCACCGGCCCTCTGCCCAGACGTGAGCGGCAGGCTGGAGAGTGTCTGCGTCGGCAGGTGCACCAGCCCGGCCCGGGGAACCACGCTCCTGTAATTACAGAGAACGCTGTCCCTCCGGGATAATCCAGTAATGCCTGGATGAACCGTGCCTTCCTCCTGGTGCTCCAGTGGGCGCAGAGCCTGCTTGTAATGGCACCCCAGGTCTCCGTGAGTTTTGAGAACTGCCTCTTTGTCCAGAAGTAATTTAGCAGAGAGCTTAGCTGTCGGTGCCACAGGCATTTTACCAGCAGGATCTGCAAATGGCTTTGAGATCCGCAGAGGCAGGCTGAGTAAATTCCAGGCATTACAGGTGATTAACAGAACACTGTGACTCTGGAAGGACCAGTTCTGAGCTTTGGGGCTGGACTGTGGGAGGCCAGGGTGGTAGAGGCAGGTGACACCACGGAGAGCAGGTGTTTTTTTTTTTTTTTGGCTGTGCCTGCGGCATCTGGAAATACCTGGGCCAGGGATCAAACCCACACCACAGCAGTGGCCTAAGCTGCTGCAGTGACAGCATTGGATCCTTAACCTGCTGCACCATAGGAGAACGCCACGGAGAGCAGTCTGGAAGTCTTGCAGAGGGACACATCCTGAGTAGCTGAGGAGAAAGCCACACCTGAGCTCTTCAGGGCTGGCACTGCCGCTCCCTGCCTGTTAGAGCCGGGTCTCAGGAACGCCAGCTCAGTACTGGTGGAGCTACGGGGATGGCTGCTTCCTGGGAGCCCGGGAGTGTCACAGCGCAAGACAGTGTCCTGGGAGACACAAGTGACCTGTGCTCAGGGACGGAATTCTGCTTCTTTACATTTTCTTCCCTGAAAACACTGACTCAGGTGTTCAATTTGTTTCTCTCTTTTTCTTGGGGTGGGGAGGGGCTGCACCCGCAGCATATGGAGGTTCCCAGGCTAGGGGTCTAATTGGAGCTACAGCTCCTGGCCTTTGCCACAGCCACAGTGACACAGGATCCGAGCCATGTCTCTGGCCCACACGACAGCTCACGGCAACGCCGGATCCTTAACCCACTGAGGGAGGCCAGGGATCGAACCATTACCTCGTGGTTCCCAGTTGGGTTCGATTCCGCTACACCGTTATGGGAACTCTTTCAATTTGCTTCTCCTGATGACATTAGCAGAGTGCTGTCACAAGCTTACTGCCATCTGGATATATCTTCCTTGGGGAAGTGCCTGATCAGTCGGGTTCCTTTTTTTTTTTAAAAAGCTGGCCTATAATTTTTCATTTATTTTGGCTGCACCTGCAGCATGTGGGAGTTTCTGGGCCAAAGAGTGAGCCTGCACTGCAGCTGCAGCAATGCCCGATCCTTAACCCACTGAACAAGGCCAGGGATTGAACCTGTGTCTTTACGGATACTAGTCAGACTCGTTTCTGCTGAGCCAGTTAACAAACTCCCCCACCCTCTAATTTTTAATACATTTGGATAGATATCTCAGATAGAGGTCTTTTGTTGGCCGACTGTATCGTAAGTATCTTCTCTCGCTCTGTGGCCTTCCTTTTCACAGTAGTAATTTTTTTTTTTGTCAAATGAACAAAAGTTTTTGATTTTAATGTAGGACGACTGATCACTAATTTATATGTCCTTTTTAAAAATCTTCGTCAAGCCCAAGGACATGAGTATATCCTCCTGTTATTTTCTCAAAGTCTTTTCACTTCATTTTTCATATTTAATAATCCACAAGACAGCACCGCACACCACCAAGATGTCTAACATTAAACAGACTGACAACACAGCGTTGCTGAAGGTGAGGAGAAACTGGAGCTCTCACAGCTGCAGGCAGATGTTCAACAGGTGGTGAGCCACCCAGTGGTTCAGCCAGCAAACCCCCCTAAAAAGCTGAAGCTACACAACCCAACAAGCTCCCTTCTATGCATAATCCTGAAGGATGTGTGTACATCTGTGCCCAAAGCAAGCACATACAAGAATGTCAACAGCAGCAGCAGCTGTGTTGGCCGAAGGCTGGGAAAACACCCAAACGTGCAACAAGAGTGCAATGGAGAAACCGCGGTACGGCGATAAAATGCAGGAACACACAGCAATGAAAATGCTACACCTAACACGAAAAGGTGTCACACACAATTCAAATACACGCTGTATACGTCCATTTCTAGAAAGCTCCAAAACCAGGCAGAACCAACATAGGCTCAGGGATGAGGGGCTCCCGGGTGTTGGCAGAACTCAGTGGTGGTTACGAGCCTGAGCCTGCCCACTGTGCCCACTTTGCCAAAAGTCACTGAGCTGTGAGCCTGTGATTGTACATTTCTCTGTACACGTGTTATACTTAAAAAAAAAAAAAACTTTTGCCAAATATGTCTGGGATGGGAACACAGAGAATGTAGGATGTGAATATAAAGGGCAAACTTAATGGCTCTGGAAATACAGTGGTTAAATAACCCAGAAAGTATGCATTACATCTTTCAAGGAATTTAAATCGAAGACTTCAGAATTCAAAAATAAAGAATTCTAACATTTAGGGGAGGGGTGACTAGAAGGGCACCGAGCAGACGGAGAGGTTTCAGCCGACTCCGCTTTCAGTTTGTACCTTTGTTTGACCCGATCGACAGCAGGTGTCTGGGGCCTCGTCCTGTACCCCCACACGGGGACTAGCACGGCGCGGGGGACACAGGCGGCAGGCAGCTGTATGGAGAGCTCAGGCTACACAGCCGCCGCCAGGAAGTGGGGGGAACTAAGAGATTCGAGACCAAAGTGTCAAAAGTTATGATAATAAGTAAATACGTCCTCGCCCTGCTGTCCTCGATCCAGGGCTGTGAGACGCTCAGAAGCCAGAAAGCTGGTCTCAACCACCCGCTCCCTGTTGCTCAAATGTTTACGGCACATTCGTGTACCCTGCACAGAGCACATTTTATTTTTATTTTTTGTCTTTTTGCCTTTTATCTAGAGCCGCACCTGCGGCATATGGAGGTTCCCAGACTAGGAGTCTAATAGGAGCTGTAGCTGCCGGCCTTCGCCACAGCCACAGCAACGCGGGATCCGAGCTGCATCTGTGACCTACACCACAGCTCACGGCAATGCCGGATCCTTAACCCACTGAGCAAGACCAGGGATCGAACCCGCAACCTCATGGTTCTTAGTTGGATTCGTTTAACCACTGAGCCACGAAGGGAACGCCAGCACATTTTAAAAGAGAAAAAAAAAAATGAAAGAGCTTGCTGCCGGGCAGGGTTCCCTCAGGAGACCGGAACCCCGCCAGGCTGAACCCTGTGGAGGTGCGGTGCTCAGGGTGGCGACCTCGGGGGTCGGCCCGACGGTCTGCGCCCCGCCCTGGCTGACCGCGGACACTGGGCAAGGCCCGTAGTGCTGAGGATCTTAAATTATCCATCGGGGCACGAGTTTTGACCAGAGATCAGGGGCTTTTTTTTGAGTGTGGCCTGAATCCACCTGCTGAAAACTGACTTTTGGGCCCAGAATCTCAATGCATTTGAGCTCTCAGGGCCTGAGCCCCGAAATCTACACAAATTTTCTAACGTTTGACTCGTAATTGTGCCTTTTACCTCTTAATTTACAATGTAAGCTCCTCAAATGTGCGCGTGCTTCCCGCTTCTTTGCCTCTCAGTGTCCAGGACGGGGTCTCGGAGACGGGACAGGCCTCCACCTCGTCGTCATGGAGCGGGGCACGGCCGGATGGCCGGACAGCAGCGACTTCTGGTTTCTTTCCGACTTTCTACCTCGAACGCACACTGAGGCGGTCATAAGCAGGGGAGCACATTAAAACCGGGGCGGCGGACAGCAGTGAGGACGAGGGGCGTGCAAAGAGGAGGGCGGCAGCTTCTTTGCCAGGAGAGGCCTGCACGCTGCGGCCGGTCAGGCAGTCACTCCCAGGCTGGACCTTGGCTCCCCGCCGCCTGTAACCTACAGACCCTGACACTTGACACCCTGGGGGTGAGGGTGGGGGTGGGGGCAGGGGTGGGAAGCAAGCGTAAACAAAGGGGGAAAGAAATGCAAGCTGCTGTTATTTCTGAGAAGAAACGCTTTTATCTACTCACTTACTCTTAACAAACATCCACTGAACGCTTCCGCGAATAAGCACTTAGACCCTCCTTAGCAAAGGAGGGCATAGTCTGTTACCTTGGGGGCCATCTGGCCGGCCGTGCGCTCCAGAACTGTTCAGAGGTCAGCAGCTAGGGCCTCTGCACGCTGTACAAGGAGCTAGCACTCATGCAGCATTCCTCTTCTTCACAGCATCCCTGCCAAAGCCTCAGCAGCCTCACTTTGCGGACACAAGAGGAACCTGCCCACAGCCGCGGAGCTGGGGTGGCCGCCGGGGTTCACACCACGGCGCTATCTAAGCGGCGGGACGAAGCGCTGCCTCGGCGACAGGAAGATGAATTTTTGAGAACACCCCGCTGAGGAATGATCAGCTCTTCAGCACTGAGCCAAGCGCCGTGGGGAAGCCGGGGGACAACGGGGTCCGCTCTACACACTGCAAGTAGCCTCGGCGCGCGCCCTGCACCCGGGCCCCTGGCGATATCTGGTGTCCCGACAAGGGGCAGACTCCCTGGCTACGATGCGCTGTGTGGGGCTGCGAGCCTGGCCCGGTGAACCTCACCAGCGTGAGGTTATGTTATTGCCCTTTGCAGGAACTGCATTTTTAAAAATGGCAGGTCAGTGGCAACTCTGCTGAGTGGTCTATTGACACCATTTTCCCAACAGCATCTGCTCACTCTGTATCACGTTTTGGTAAAAGTCACATTTCAAACTTTACATTCGCTATGGTGATGTGTGACAGGGCCTTTGACGTCACTATTGTAACTGTTTTGGACACCACAAACTGTACCGACAAGACCGCGAACTTCTGCCGGTGTGCGCGCTGACGGCCCCAGTGACCGGTCGCACCCGCTTCTCTCCCGGTCCTCAGGCCGCCCTCCTCCCCGAGACACAGTATTGAAATTAGGCCAGTGAGCAACCCTGCGATGGCCTCTAGGTGCTCAAAGTGAAAGGAAGCGTCGCAGGCCTCTCACTTTAAGTCAAAAGCTAGACGACACGAAGCTCAGTGGAGAAGCAGAGACAGACGTCAGCTGTGCCAAGCGAGGTGTGAGAGAAGCGAGGAGCTCCTGAAGGAAGTTCAAGCGCTGATCCAGCGAGCACACGCCTGAGAAGAAAGCCAGAGAGCCCCGCTGCCGATGTGGGGAAGGTTCTGGTGCTCCGGCTCAGAGATCAGACCGGCCGCGTGCCCTCAAGCCAAAGCCCTGTGCGGAGCAGGGCCCTCACTGTCCCCAGTTCCGCAGAGGCTGGCAGAGGCGAGGAAGCTGCAGAGGGAAACGAGCAGAAACCCGCGGAGGCCGGGTCGTGGGCTGAAGGCAAGGAGCTGCCTCCACAGCACAGAGGCGCGCGGCGCAGCAGCAGGTGCTGCTGGAGAAGCTGCAGCAGGTCCCCTGGAAGCTCCAGCTCGATCGCCCGGGAAGCGGCCACGCTGACAGACGTCCAGCGCACACCAGACGGCCTCCTGGTGTTGGAAGAGGCCAGGCGGGACTTCGAGGGCTGGAGGGACATCAGTGCCTGGCGTCAGAGCTTCGGAGGTCAGGCCGGCTCTCCTGTTAGTGGCGGATGCAGCTGGTGACTTTCAGCTGAAGCCAGTGCTCACCTGCTATTTCAGATACCCCGGGGCCCTTAAGGAGGAGCTGCGTCTGCTCTGCCTGTGCCCTGTAAGTGGGACAGCAAAGCCTGGATGACGGTACGTCTGTTGACAACATGGTTTACCGAGTATTTTTTTTTTTTTGCTTTTTAGGGCCGCACTCGAAGAATATGGAAGTTCCCAGGCTAGGGGCTGAATCAGAGCTATAGCTGTTGGCCTACACCACAGCCAGAGAAGCTCAGGATCCGAGCCGCATTTGCAACCTCTGGTGTTGCCATGAGCTGTGGTGTAGGTTGCAGACACAGCTCGGATCTGGCGTTGCTGTGGCTGTGGTGTAGGCTGGTGGCTGCAGCTGTGACTCAACCACTAGCCTGGGAACCTTCATATGTCACGGGTGCAGCACTAAAAAAAAAAAAGGTGTTGGAAGTTGATTGCAGCCCTTGTGATGCCTCTGAGGGGCTCGGCCTTTGGTGGTGGCAGGCACTGCAGCGTGAGCACGGCGACAAAGCCAGAACTGGAAGTGGAGCCTGAAGACGGGGCTGAGCTGCTGCGGTCTCAGGATAGAACCTCCGCTGGCTGAGGCGCTGTTAGGAGCGAACACGGAAACGGTTTCCTGCGACGGAATCTCCTCCTGCTGGAGAGGCTGTGAGGACGGCTGACACGACAGCGAAGGACTCAGAGTACTGATAAAGCGGGGCTTGAGGTTCGAGAGATGTGACCTCAATTCCGAAAGTTCTGCTGCGGGTCAGATACTGTCAAACAGCAGCACATGGCACAGAGAAGCTGTTCATGAAAAACGTCAATCCATGCGGCAGACCTCACCGCTGTCTCGTCTTAGGACACGGCCGCAGCACCCGCACCTCCAGCAGCCCCTGCCCGCATCGGTCAGCAGCCACTGCAGAGGCAAGACCCGCCACCAGCACAAAGATGCCAGCTCACTGAAGGCGAGGCGATGGTTAGAATGTGTTAGCGATGAAATGTTTAAAAAATTAAGGCATGTACACTGTTTGAAAAACAGACATACTGCACACACCTAACAGATTACATTGTAAACACAGCTTTTGCATAAACTGGGAAACAAAAACGTCACGTGACCAGCTTTATCACGCCATTTGCTTTGTTCCGGTGGTCTGGACCTGAACCCACAATCTCTCTCCAAGGTGTTTTGGATGCACCTACTTACTACAGCCTGACCCACACGATCTGGTACTTTCTTCAGACAGCACTAAAGATAGGCAGGGTGCTATCCCGCTTTACATGGCAACCCAAGTTCAAGCCAAAGGTTTACCCCAGTCAAGCTGAAGTAGAAGTTCTGTTAGCACTTGCTACACTACTTTGAAAGCAAAATACCAAGGAGAACACAAGTTTTGGCAGTTCTAAAGCTGGGCTAGACCCCAAGAACTTAACCTTTAAGGGGAAAAAAGCTCCTTAGGAGAATGTGGCTTTATCTCACCAAAATGCCAAAACTTGACCGGACCTTGCATCCGATTCCAGGCTATCTTAGGCATTTTAAGGAGGAACAGCAAGTCGACACTACGAGGGTACACGTGTTTGTTAACCCCTGGATTCTGAAAGGTACTGGAATGAGGATTTATACTCCGCCTATCTGCGAGCTGGCAGAGGGAACACGAGCTAACATCAGCTGCCGCGACTGAGCTGAAGAAAAAATCCCATGCTTAAGAGGCTCTGAGTTGATGGAAAATCTCAAGCAATGTCAATTAGTGAAACGCAAGTCTATTTTTAAATTCAGCTCTCTTCATTAAGATTGCTAAAAATGTCCACAGGGCATGGACAGGGATGCTCATGGCGGTCTCTCCCCTCCTCCACTTACCACGCCATAGAGCAGCCGCTGTTTTAAGACAGACCTAACACTAAAAAGGGGCAGTTCTGGAAACAAACATTCTTCTTTTGAAGGTAAAACAAAAAAGGTAGGTCAGAAAAGCTGAACACTACTACATGCAGGAAGAGAAGTTTTCCAAGCACACCCATCAGAAAAATAAGGTATTCAATCAAAGCTAATGACACAGAAATTCTTACAGGAGACTTAAAAGTACCAGGTCCCTGGGAAACTAAAGTCGTTCGAGATTTCTAAGTTGTTGTTTTATCCTAGGTCAATCTAACTTCATTAGAATTAGCAAAATCGATTTTTCCTGAGTATGCACATTGCTTCCGTTACTTCTGAAGTCACCGCCTACTTTTCATGTTCGGTATCCTCGCTTCTCAAAGGCAACCATGATCAGGCATGGAAAGCGGTATTTTTATATCAATCAATAATTCATTTGGCCTGCTCACCTCATGACAGATGGATTCTATGGAAGAAAGAAACGTCCACCAGAGTAATTTTCAATATCTGGCTGGTTCTAAGGGGCTATGTCTATACACACCCCCTCTCCTCTCCAATCCCTTCAGATTTAAGTAGGAAAGAATTACTTAGGAACATTCTGATGCTTTCTGCAATACACAAACACACTTGGTGTTGCTCCTTTTAAGCATTTTCTAGGAAAAGGCGGGGTATGAGTCCATCTCAGTGGCCATCTGACAGGCTCTTGCTTTAATCCCGGGGGAGAGTGCAGACTGTTCTTAGGGCCCAGAGGCCACACAGTGAGGGCTGCAGAGGCGGGAGGGAGGACCCAGCACGGGGCTGGGGGCTCAGCATACGCTTTGTTATTTTTACCCACATTCAGGAGCAGGTTATCTGCACTCTGGAAATTTGTTTTTGTCTTTTCAGAGATAGGAGATACATTCTTCCCTTTGGAGTATTTATTTAACATGCTTTCTTCTGAAAATGTGAGCCTGACTCAGCCACAGAAAGGGCACCTGGCTCTAGGATGAAATCCAAAGTGGAGATTGGCTCACGTCCCTGGGAAGCTGGTGGGAGAATCAAGAACAAGAATTCCACAAAAAGGTGAAAATCAGGGAGAACAAGACTGTCTTTGCCACGTCTCCCAAAGTAGCCTTGGCCACACCTTTGATTCCAAAAAGCTTTGCCAGTTCCCCTGGACTTTGAACTGGAAGTTGCACACGTTTGTTTTAATTCCAGGAAAACACAGCCTTTTCGGTGGTAAATGCTGGAGAAGATTCTTCTCTTTTTGGAAACACACGCAAAGCAGTCTGGGAGGAGATGCTCGCCACACTGCATCTGTGGCGGTCCTGCATCTAATGGAGGAGAGTGAAGACAGTGTACCGACACCTCGCCCTTCATCTGTGTTCCCGCATGAAACATAGTCAGCTTACAAAGTTAAGGTTAAGCAGTATTTGAATAAAGAAGAGAGAATCTGGTAGACCACACAAAATACATCTACTGTAAGCAGTGCTGAAATGATTGTCCTACTTGTTAAGAGAAAACAGCGAAGGCTGTGTCATAAATCTTTGCGACAGACCAAGCCAACTGTTAGAAGTTTCCTTCATGTACTCAAAGAAGTCAGCAGCAGAGGTACCGTTCTCTCAACTCTGCCCAAAATAATTCATGTAGGAAAAGAAAAAATGCAATGGAACCATAAAGTCTCCCCACCAACTTCCCAGGACTGGTTTAAAAATCTTGACCAGACGTTTCAAGAATAACAATTACAGACAGTGTGCTGTAAAACTCAGGGAGCTTACATGTTGTTTTGCTTTTGCTGCTTCAAATACAAAAGAAAGAACTGCTCTGAAGACATAAACAAATTAGAATCATTTGGATAATCACACAAGTCAGTCAGGCATCAGGACTGACTCTTGCCTTTTCAAGATAATCTTAGCACAGTTCCATTTTCCTTTTGGTGCCACGGGTTTATGAGCTTTCTGCTTGAGAAGCATCGCACTCTGCTCTCCTCCAAGCTGCCTTCCCGACAAGGTTTGCTTTTACCCTTAATGATGAAGGTTTCTTAGGCAACAGGGGCATTGTTCCCACATGGAGTTGGGCGGCTTAGGGAGCCTGACAGCGGTGGGGCAGTGCCGTGTGGCTGCAGCTGCCCGCTGAGCGCCGCACACCATCCCCGAGCAGGGCTCGGCACCAGTGCTGCTCGCGCCCGCCCCGTCCCCGGCCTGGATGACATACCCAGCAGGAAAACTCACAAACACTCTCATTCAGGTATAAGATGTGGGTTTTTTGTTTTGTTTTTTAAAAGACAGTTCCTAGGCCTTAAAAAGCATTCTCTCCAGATTAGAAAAGGTTAGTTAAAACTGTTTAATAGGAACGACCTTGGACAAGCGGAAATAGCTTTGACTTGGAGAATTACGGTAACATACAACCGGGACGAACTCCACAGGGACGGCCAGATCGGACAGTCTGTACCTGTTCTAGAGGCTTGGCGTTAGGAAGATGACTGACAGGACCTCCTGCCCTCCTTCAAGGCACATGCCACTTCTGAAAACTGTCAGCTTTCCACATAGGCTATGAGATATTTTATTTACATTTAAAAATAGCTTTTCTTCGTGGGTGTGGCGGGAACGCCCGGAGGCTGGGCGCCGGGCCCCCCTAGCACAGGTGCAGAACGGCTTTATTGATCTCGGGGTTCGTCCAGTCATTCCGAATGTCATCCAGGTGGTTGTCAAAGTCCACCAGCGTCTCGTAGGACCGGCTGTCCAGGAGCGAAGCCGAGATCCTCTGGGCCTCCGGCCAGTCTTCACAGTAATCACTACGAGGTGAAATAAGAGAATTCAGCCTCTTACTGAAAACAGGTGGCTCTTCAATAAACAGGACACCAGCCACATGCAGCACGGTACAGAGGAAGCAGTAACGACAACGGGCGGACACGTACGTTTAGACGCAAAGAGGTACATGCAGTATACGAAGCATGAAAGAGACACGCTCCAGATCAAATCCTGAAAAAGCTGGAGGCAGATGACTGATTACCAATAACCCAAATGCCTGGAGAGAGGGTCTGGCCTGGGGACAGGTGCCCTGGGGCTGGGGTGGGAAGACCCTCGCCTGACCCTCAGGGTCCCTCAGCTGCTTGGAACCCCTAACGGCCTCGGTCCTCCAAGGGCTGGGGAGCACGCGGGACGTCTCCGTGAGGGCCGCGCACTCCTGGAGGACACGCCAGCTTAAAACCCCAGGAGGCTGGCGTCGGCTTGCCCGTGGGAGCTGGGTGCCTGGCACAGCCCAGGCACACGCGGCTCGGAAGCCACCCTGGGAACAGGGCACTCACTAGTGTGGGTCTCTGCAGCGCCATTTGTTCTCATGGTGCTCGTACACATGGATGGTAGGCACCACGCAGTCCATCGTAAACTTAGTGTTGTCCACCTGCAAGGAGACAAGGACGTGCTGTGAACACAGCCACAGAGCCGGCACCTCCGCAAGCCCACAGGCCCCCCTCGTGACTCTCCCAGGAGCAGCATCAACAGCGCCTGCGGCAGAAGCCCCAACTCCCAGCGCACGACATCCTGAGAGCACGGCCTAAGGTACAGGTGTGTCGTGCAGGATAAACATTAAGGACTTTACTGCTTTCTCACAAAGGTGAAGCTTCTAAACATTACTTCTGCCTTCCCTGTGCGAATCCCCTTTACTGAGATCAACCAGGATCTTTTTTTTTTTTTAATTATTATTATTTTTTGCTTTTTAGGGCCACATCTGCAGCATATGTAGATTCCCAGGCTGGAGGTCAAATCAGAGCTGTAGCTGCTGGCCTTCGCCACAGCCACAGCAACACGGGATCCAAGCCACATCTGCAACCCACACCACAGCTCACGGCAACGCTGGATTAACCCACTGAGTGAGGCCAGGGATCGAACCGCATCCTCATGGATGCTGGTCAGATTCGTTAACTGCTGAGCCACAATGGGAACTCCCACAAGGCTCTCGATGCTGGCTACCCATCTACCTGCCCCCCCCAACCTACCCCCAGCCCTGCCTTGAAGCATGAAGGCATGAAAGAGACACGCTCCAGATCAAATCCTGAAAAAGCCGGAGGCAGATGACTGATAACCAATAACCCAAATGCCTGGAGAGAGGGTCTGGCCTGGGGACAGGTGCCCTGGGGCTGGGGTGGGAAGACCCTCGCCTGACCCTCAGGGTGGCCGACTCCTCGGTTCTCACACTTGACTGTCCTTCAGAATCATCCAGAAGCTTATTTAACAGAGATGGCCAGGGCCTGGGAATCTGCATTCCCACCAAATCCCAATCAGTACCGAGGCTGCCGGCATGGGGATCTGGCTCTGAGACCTGCTCGAGCTGACAGCCTCACCTCAGGGAGTCTGTGTGCTGTGACCCCACTGGCCTGGGATTAGCAACTCGAGGCCTGCAGGTGGGAGAAGACTGCACAAGGGGGCTTCGGCCTGATGACCCGTCCACAGATCCGGGTAACGTGCCATGTTAGCAAGAGGAGGCTCAGCAGCCACCCCATACATGGTACACAGAAAACTCTGGGGCCATCAAGAGTGACTTACCAGGAATTCCCCTCGCGGTGCAGCAGAAACGAATCCATGAGGATGCGGGCTTGATCCCTGGCCTTGTTCAGCAGGTTAAGGATCCGGCGTTGCTGTGAGCTGTGGTGTAGGTCACAGATGCGGCTCGGACCTCGCGTTGCTGTGGCTGTGGTGTAACCCGGCGGCTGCAGCTCCAATTCGACCCCTAGCCTGGGAACTTACATATGTTGCAGATGTGGCCCTAAAAAGCAAAAAGAAAAAAGACTTACCATGATGAGGGCTGTGTCGCTGAAGCCCTCAGCGATCCTGGAGGCCACCTTTTCTGCAACCTGGTTTGGACTGCAAAAGAAGAACCAGTGAGGTCCCCATGTTGGGGTTAACGAATGGCCACTCAGCACTGTCTGCCTAGGCAGAGTTCACAAACAATGACGTGGAGATAAACAGGACCAATAAACCGCCCAAGCCTGTTACGGCAGCAACTTCTGGTGACTGCGGTCCTGCCACAGCGCGTGAGGACAGGGCATGTGGGGCGGACAGGGCATGTGGGGCACGCAGGGCACGTGGCAAGTCGGCCCCTTTCCCCCCAGGAAGCCCTGGAAGGGGGTCTGGAGAGGGCGTCTCCTAAACGGAACGGCTGCCTGGAGCCCTGGGGAGAGTGCCACCCGGGGCACAGACAGCCGCGCCGCACGCGCTCCGCCCGGCCCGGAGCCCGCCGGCTCCACTGTGCTCGCAGTGTCTCATTCACTCTCAGCTGCTGGCGGCCACGCACCTGCTGCTTCTTCTTTTTTTTTTGTAATTTTAAACATTCATAAGCCATTCCCAATCTTCTCCTCAGCTTCGACGGCTGGCCCTGCCCCTGCTCCTGCCCCTGCCCGGGTAACGGACATGGTCCCACCCGTAGTCAACAAAGTGGGCTGCGAACACACTGGGGAGACAGATGTTAGACCCTGAGTAGGGCCAGGAAGGGCTGGAAAGCTGGCTGGGCGCGCACCCCTACCACCCGCGCGCTCTCTAGGCGCACTTCAGTGGAAGCATGAAGACCTCCTGGGGTAAGATCTCTCTAGGCTAGGCTGGAATGAGGTCTGAACCGAGGCAGGAAGACAGAGGCCATGACCCAAAATGGGCATGTGGACGAAAGCCCGTGCACATGCACTCGCGGTGACCACGCGGAACGTGGACTGGGGGGCGGGGAAGGAAGGAGGCTAGTGCTGTCACCTCCCGCCTGGCCTCCACGCCTTCCCGCGAGAGGAGCTGTGGGAAAGTCCTGCCTGGGTCAGGAAAACCTTCCAAGGACGCCCCCCCCCCATACAATGAGATGCCTCAGACCCCCAGGCGTGGCCTAGGGTGACATTTCTAGCCTCACCAGCCAGCCAGCGTTCCCCTCCACCTCTGCCTGTGTCCGTCACGCTGGGACCTCTGGTCTTCAGTCTGTACGTGACACGATCCTGACCACTCCCAAGTGACATCCCTCCCCCGAGAGCGTCTCTGGTCACACCAGTGGATTTAATGCCTCTGGGTTCCTGTGGGCGCTGCCTTCAGGCAGGGCTGTGGTCCTGCACCGGTCCCAGGTTTCGGGGTCTTTCATATTCAGCTCAGCAACTTGCAGGCAAGGGCCAAGCATCTTCGGCTTGGCTCAGCACAGAGCGGGGCCCGGGGCAGGCTTCTGTGCCTGTCAGTCTCTTTCACACGGCAAGGACCAAGACTGACAGGGCCTCGCCTAGGCCCTAGCTCCGCACCGCGCGGGGCAGGCGGCATCACAGGAGAGGCGTTCCACGGAGGAGCGGCGGGAGATGCCCCGGAGGAGGGCCTGGGACGCTCAGGGCGCGGGCGGGAGTGGGAGGGGCAGCGGGAAAAGCCAAGGCCTGGGGTCAGACAGCAACTGTGCGCCGCCGTCTCACAGGGGTCACTCCAAGCCCAGCTGTGCGCGCCGCTCACCCTGCCTCCCTGAGGCCGACGGGGCCCACTCCTCTGCGGGTAAAACGGTTCACACCCTCGCCGCGCTCCATCAGCTTACGTGCTCCATTTCCACATGCTACTGAGTCCAAGCTCCTGTCTGTGCTGGGCAAGCGGTCCCAGGCGATGCCCAGGAGCAGCGGTCCGGGGGCCCTCACCGCGCCCCTCGCTGCTGGGGCGCCGGGCCAGCCGGCTCTACCCGACGAAGTGAGGGAAACCTGAGGGCCTCCCGGCTCGTGCCCCTGGCCGGGAAAACCAGAGGAGGGTCACATCAGGCCGGCTGCTGGTCGGATCCCTGAACAAAAGGCCACTGCTCTTCTCGAGGTGGACTTGTTTTTTTTTTTTTTTTTGCTTTTTGGGGCCACACCTGTGGCACATGGAAGTTCCCAGGCTAGGGGTCAAATCGGAGCTGTAACTGCCTGCCTACACCACAGACACAGCAACGCCAGATTCTTAACCCACTGAGCTAGGCCTGGGATCGAACCTGCATCCTCATAGGTACTAATTGGGTTTGTAACCTGCTGAGCCACAACGGGAACTCCTTGAGGTGGACTTCTTGACCCAAGTCCCTCCTGCCCCTTCAGGCAGGGCAGGTACCAGCTTCCATCACCAGTGCTGGGTGACTGCACCTCCCTCCCGTGAGTTCTCTACACACTCTTCATACCTTTGCAAACAATGGCTTACCAAGCCCTCTGTAAACCAGCCTAACTTCAGGGTCATCTGTTCTTCTGCTGGGACTTACCCTGAGGCAGAAATAAAGCCAAGCTCTCAGCTTTGCTCATTAGTGAGAGGCCCAGCGGGGGAGAGAGAAACCAGGACCTAATCTGAAAAAAGCAGCATATTTTCAACAAAGTATCAGACCCTATAGAGCACCAAGGTTACAAGCTGCTTTTTATTTCCCCCAACAAGAGCAGAGCTTTTTCCTAGCGCCCTGTCTTGCATCTTTCTGAGTTTAGGGAAGGGAAGCAAGTCAGAACTGAGTGGGACAGAAACTGGAGGCCCGTGACTTTTGTTGTCATTGTATGAATTCCCTTCAAGCAAAATAAAGACGATACAGAACAGAATCCTAACGCTCACAGAAATGTTTAGAATTACTCTTGTTTGGAATCATCTACACCAGGCCCGCCCCCCGCAATAGTATAAACAAGCACAGGGCACCTGGAGGGGTTCTGCTGTCACAGACCGGGCATCCTGAGCCCCCAGAGGTCGGACCCACTCCAGGAGCATTGGGAGGGCACAGGGTTCTGCGTGGACATACCTGGCATCCTTTACGCGCTCATTAGCTTGATAATAACCAGCAATCACATAGCTGTTATCTTTGCACCACGAATCAATCTGAAAGAAGAAAAAAATTTAGGAAAAGATGAATGATTTTCCCTTAAATATCAAGTCTCAATAAACAGGGACCCCTCGCCCTCAAATGCTGGGACAGGACCGCTATAACCCACGTACCCTCCTCCCTACAAGAGCGACATGGGTGCTGATGGGAAAGAAAGTCACTGCAGCTTGCTTCCCACAGTCCACAGGAGGCCAGAGAAAGCACAGAGGGGCCTGGGCCCCCACTCGCACTGAGCTGGGCTGTCTCCCAGAGATGAGCACTCTGGGATGGCCAGGAGGGGTGGGGCTGGACACAGGGAATGACCTCCGTCCCGGTCTCAGCAGAAGGCACACACAAATGGGTGCAGTGTCGCGGATGAGGGGAAACCAGCACTACCCAGCTTCTCTTACAGTATGAAGGACAGAGGCATTCTGGGGCTTGAACAAGCCTTAAGAGCATTTAAATCCACCCTTCATAGGTAAGCAAACTAAAACGCCCAGAGAGGTCCTCGGCTGGCACAGCCAGGTCACAGAGCAAGCAAGGAAGTCTAAGTCTCTTTTGAAGCCAAGGGCTTTAATATCATGAACAACCCAGCAGACTGGGAAGCAGGGGAACAGGCACATGCACCAGGCAGGCAGGTGCATGTACGTCTCTGCGACGTGTTTTTAAATGGGAGCATGCGGCAGATTTTCGAAGTTTTTTGTTTCACAATGCCACTCATCTCCCATCAGATTTTGCTTCCTGCAGGTCTAACACTATCACCTTTTTTTTTTTTTTTTACTTTTTATGGCCACACTCACGGAATATGGAGTTTCCCATGCTAGGGGTAGAACTGTAGCTACAGCTGCCGGCCTACGCCACAGCCACAGCTATGTTGGATCCGAGCCACGTCTGCAACCTATACCACAGCTCACGGCAACGCCAGATCTTTAACCCACTGACCAAGGCCAGGGACCGAACCCGCAACCTCATGGTCACTAGTCGGGTTCGTTTCCGTTGTGCCACAACGGGAACTCCCTAATGCTATTAATTAAAAATAAAAGGTCATCCTGTTTTGCTATAATGGAATTTTAATAATACACTGCCATAAATTCTATTCTCAGTCTGCAGAAGAGGAGATAAAATTGATCCTTGATTTTTTCAGAGTGAATTAACAGGTTAAACATGTTTTTCCTTTTCCCTTTTTTTTGTCTTTTTGCCTTATTTAGGGCCACACCCGTGGCATATGGAGGTTTCCAGGCTAGGGGTCTAACAGGAGCTGTAGCTGCTGGCCTTCGCCACAGCCACAGCCATGCGGTATCCGAGCTGCATCTGTGACCTACACCACAGCTCACGGCAACGCCGGATCCTTAACCCACTGAGCGAGGCCAGGGATCGAACCCGCAACCTCATGGTTCCTAGTCGGATTCGTTAACCACTGAGCCACGACTGCAACTCCTTTCCTTTTTCCTTTTTAAACATAGCCCTCCCTATTGCTCTTTTTCTCGAATTCTGGTTCAGGCTTCCAACAATCTCCTTTATGACTAAAAGCAGACATTACAAAATGGTTATAGTCCAAGGTTCCCTGGCTCACACGAGGATCAGAATAATAATTCTGGCCTCCTAAGAGCTCACAAATTACCATATTGGGTCAAAACCAAGGCTCATTGAACCAATTAGATGTTTTGGTCATCCACCCAAAAGATGAGGGCTATGTGTCCAAAATATTTATACTGACTCTTTCAATATAACTTTGATGCAAATTATTCCACAATTACTTACATTTTGTTTACATCACCTCTTAAAGGAGTGGGTTCTAGAAACTGTCTATGGCTGCTCACAGCAGCAAATTCTTTAATGTTTTTTCTAAATTTATCTCTAAGTGGTATCAAAGGGCATAGCCTAGTTCTAAAATTTGGCACCTGGCCCCATTCCCTGAACTCGAAGCCATTCGTTAGCCCGCCCTTCAGTGCAGCTCTCTCAGCCTCTGCTTCTGATCAAACACCAACCTCCCGAGTATGTCTTGTGCCGAGGTGCCACTCTCCAGGCTTGGCGGTGCGGGCTCTTCTTACATCCAGAGCCAGAACTACAGAAGGTAAGCAGAGTCTGCCTACCGGCTTGGCCTCCTAATGCCCTTGTAACAAGTCACAGAGACTTTGTGGCTTAACGCAACGCAAATGTATCTTAGGTCAGGAGTCTGAAATGGGTCTGCAGGGCTGATTCCTTCTGGAGGCTCTAGGGGACAATTCATTCCTTGCCTTTTCCAGCACCTAAGCATCACCACGCTTCTTGGCTGGTGGCCGCACCACTCTGACGTCTGCTGCTATTGTTACAACCCTGCTCTCTGACTCTCACCTTGCTGTATCTGACCAGGACCCCCGGGATTACACTGGCCCATCAGATAACCCAGGATGATCTCTGCACCTCAAGATCTTTAATCTACTCTCACCTGCACATGCCCTTTTGCCACCTCAGGTTACATGTTCACAAATTCCAAGGGTTAAGATGGGGACATCTTGGGGGTCATTTTTTGGCTCACCACAGCTATGCTGAATATAAGGACAAGATAAACACAAGGACCATCCCAAGTAGAGTCTTCGGTGAGCAGTCTAGGCCACTTCCCAGATCCCTTTCCTGGGCTGAGGGCAAAGTTCAGGACTCATTCCTTAGCAAACGAGTGGTGTCACCCCGTAGTCTCACTCAGAGAAAAGTCAGCCGACACAGCGGACAATTGTGACAAACACAATGTACACCTCAGCCTACACTTTACTTAATGAGGGGTGGATTACTCTACGGAAAACTCTAATTCCCATCAAAAAATAATGGCATAACCCTGAACTCTTTGACAGGGTTGCCCCAGAAGTGAACCAGGTTACAAAAGCTCTGGCTGGGCCTTAGAAAGCTTTGAATGATTCAGGTACGAACTACCGAGTTAACTCTGGACGCCTGTACTAGGCATGCACAGTCGGGTCACCATGTCCAGATACAGGCACAAATGGCCACCAGTTCAAGGATGGAGAACGGGCCATTGGAGCCCACAGAGGCAGGGTAAGCAAGTTTCAGTGGACCCAGACATCAGCTGTGAGTGACCTAATGTGGAGTCAGGGCTGGTGTGTGGAAGGAGGCAAGCAGTGGGGACAGTGGGTGGGGTGGGGATGGAGGGGCAACTCTGGAGGGGCTTTAGAACCCCACAGTCGGCCCTAACAGCTTGTCAGTGAAAAGCTCCAGGGACAAGACAGCCCACACAGTGAAGGTGGCTGGCTTCCTCCCGCGTGGGTCAGGGCTGTCTGACCTCTGTCCTCAGTGAGTCCCTTTCTGTCTTCTTTCCTTGCTCGTATCTGGTGAACAATCAAGATGAAAGAGTTCAGGACAGCACTCTGAAACCCGATGTCAACTTAGTAAAACTGACCCTGCATACAGGAGCCCTATCCCGCATTTACTAACGCAGTGTGACTTCGCAGAGGGACAATTTAACCTTGGCATAAGCTGCACCCTCTGTTCAATGCCCTTTCAGGTTCATTCCATTCCAGACACATAGGGGAACTACTACAGGCTCTGGGCCCAACTCGTCCGACCCCAGTCAGACTGCACAGAGAAAGTCGCTTCTTTCAGCACACTTGCTAATGTCTGCGTGAGTGAGTCACGCTGTAATTTAAAGTACCATTGCCACTCTCCTGTGACTACTCAGCAGCCATAAAGTAGGCGAGGCAGGGAGCAGACAAGAGCCACCCCGAGAAGGGCGCTAATCCCGCGCTGGCCACTTACAAGCTGGGTGTGTCTGTGAGCCTCTCTGTCTGCAGCAACAATCAGGCCTTGGAGTCTAAAAGGAGAGGCCTTGCGGGTGTCACTGAGAAGAAGCGCGCCATCTCAAGCCAGCGGCTGACTTTTGTGGCATGGAAAGCAGCCGGCTCCCCGGAGGAAGAGCGCGGAGGGGACCGGCGCAGGGACAGACGGTGAGGTCGGGGGTGGGGGGAGGCTGGAAAGCACAACTCCGAGCAGCTCTGGAGACAAAAGGGGGCAGAAGACAAAAAGGGGCAGCAGGGGGCTGAGCAAAGAGCCAGAGGGACAGCAGCCCGTGCAGACGAGCACATGGAGGTGGGAGAAAAAGTTCTAGGCCAAAGTCATGGTGACCACATCAACGTGCAAATTAGAAAGTCACCTGAGCAGAATGCAATGGAAAGCCGCTCCACAGCGCTTGGGGAAAAGGACAGAGGGGCTTAGACAAACGGCAGGTTTACGCTAATTTCCCTACTGGCATTTTATGGGTTTTGGCTATTAGAAATAATTCCATCACTACCTACGTCAAAGGGTTATAAGAATAAATTACAAAAACAGGCATTAGTATTAAAAAAAAGATAGAAAGTACCCACAAATGCAAGATTTTTTAAATAGCAAATTACAATGAAAAGCCTTAAAAAGGGATCTGATGCTGCCCTTTGATGGACTGCGTATCAAGTAAGCCTTTCCCACTTATCAAAAATAACTCAATATGAAACTCCCTAAATAGAAACAAGCCATGAGAATTAGGTCTCCTTTATACAGTTTCGTGGATTTAGCTGCTTTATTAAAGCTACATCTTCTATAGCCAGTAAACTACAGCTTCATACGCTGTGATTTTTCATTGCCTTCTGACTATAAAACTAAGTCAAAAATTGAATGATACAAACTTAAATATCTTAATTGTAATACAAAATTTGTGGATGGACTCAAACTCCAAATTTTCCTCTATAACTCTGAGTTATTTAATTTGTACTCAATCAACATCTTTCTCCTATTTGTCAAATGCTGGGACTATGATCAAAATTTTGGTCAAGAAAAGAAAATCTTGGCAAGGACGGAACTCTGGCTGCTTGCTTGCACTGTGAAAAGAAGTGAACTGCAGAGAGTCTAGCCCGCACTTTATTTTGCTGGTCGGGAGACTCAAAACCCTGGCAGGCACATTTGGGGAAAGGGCTGGAAGGCGAGTCTGGGCGTGGAGAGCAGAGGTCAGGAGGAGGCCTTAAGCAGTGCCCCTCGAAGAGCTGGAGCAGCGGCAGTCTTAAGAGCCAAGATCCCCTCTGGGCATATTCCCTCCAGGGAAGTGGTGGAAGCCGTGCTCCTTGGGGAAAAATTCACACAAAGGTGACTCCAGGGTAGTTGTTTACAGTTAGTCTATTTAGTTTGCTCAAATATTGCATTCATATCTCCTAACAGGAACAGAACCCTTTACCTCTGTAAAGAATGAGAAAAACTAGTCCTATTTTGACAACTCCAAGTGAGTTGGTTTAAGTTTGTCTTCATCTCTGTAGGATTTCCTATGAATTTAAAGCAGCAGTTTCTCCAATCCCCTTTGGCTACACCTTGGTCTGCTGACTCCCCTTCCTCCACCCACCTTGTAAAAGCTAGAGTTCCTCAGTCTTTTTTCTGTCCATGGCTCTCTACTCATTACACACTGTCTCCACCAACCTGACCCATTCTTAGGGCTTCAAAAGTCATCCAGAAGCCACTGCTTTCCAATCTGTGTCTCCAGCCTGGCCATCTTCTGAAGTGCAGATGCATTTTTCAACTTTCAACACTAGGCTGTCTTCCTTTTCCCTCAATGAATTGTACTACCGTCCTCCCAATGCTAAGTCGGAAACTGAGGTGTCGGTCATCCTTGCTTCCTTTTTCCTACGTCCATACAGAATCAGTCACTGAATGACGTGGATTCTCCAGCTTGGCTCTCTCCAATCTGTCTCCTACATGTGCGGTGCACCCAGTTTAGGCTATTTCTCTGCCTCTAGTGTAACAGACACTCCTGTTTCCAAAATCCTCGCTGCTGCAGGCTGGAGCAGTCACTCCCAGACCCAGATCTGACCAGGCAATTCTCCAGTGGCTTCCCTGTCCTCGTAAAGGAACCTGCACTCCTTCGTGTGATTTGCAAGGTCCTCTACTTTGACACCACTGCTTGGCTCTCTCTAAGCCCAGTCCCTTCATACTCTACACTCTAGTTCTACCCGAAACACCCATCCCATTTTCTCCTGGTCTCTGCACATGCTGGTCCCTTTGCTGCGAGCGTTCTTCCTTCATCCCCACTCTTTGGGCCACTATTTGCATGTCCCTTTCTCCGGGCAGCCTGCCTGCACTGACTCTAAAAGCCTGGGTTGGCTGACCCCTCACCACTTTCTGCTTAACCCCACATAGTGTACTTCTTCAGTATTGTACTGTTCTGCCTGGTACAAGTACAATTGCTAAGCAGGTACTGTGTTGGATCCGCAGCCAGCACAAGCTCGGCGCTATTTAATAACTGAATAATCCTGCGTTAACACTTACTGGTTAATCTAGTTCCCTATGAGTGAATGCACTTCACACATCCAATCACCCTGCAATTCCCTGGGGAACAGAATAATTAGGATGGCTAGTTGGAAAGACTTGCATTAAAACACGCATATGCACACCCCAGTGATGTCCTGGTATTGAAAGCCCATTTCTTCCGGAGCTAAAATGGCTAATTTTACTAATATCTTCTACTCCTTATCTATCTCCTACCACAAATTAATATGAAGAAATCCACACAATGACTCAATTTAACAGGCACTCAGAGACATGATGTCAGTAAGCTTAGGCCAGGACTGCTTGTCTAAAGATACTTCCTGCTTACCAACAATTTACATGGGTGTCACAATTAGCCAAATTACGAAATGGATTCATTTTACTTGTTGGGAGGTACAGAGAAAGGATTTCTACGTAAGCCTTTTCAAACTTAACCGGTATTTCCACAGATTAGTACATTTTTTTTGTATCATAGTTTATACGTATATGAAAAACAGTGCTTCAACGCAGGTACTGCGTAAGGTTTGAGGCCATAGTTTTTTCTCCCTAAGGTTTTAACTCAAATTTAGAGATGGTCCTTTTTCCTTCATGGCTCACCATATCTCTAAACTACTGCCCAGGATTCAATGACCAGCCAGTCTATCTGTCTGACACATCTTTTCCCACTGTACTTCAATAAAACAGTCGTAAGCACACACACAGAAATGTGCGGGCCACAAGGCACATCAGCTCCGGCTTTTAAAACCACGAGTGCGTTCTAGCTGTCACTAAGGGG
This sequence comes from Catagonus wagneri, assembly GCA_004024745.2. Taxonomy (NCBI): domain Eukaryota; kingdom Metazoa; phylum Chordata; class Mammalia; order Artiodactyla; family Tayassuidae; genus Catagonus; species Catagonus wagneri. Next base: position 287,469 of record PVHT021183511.1, read on the forward strand.
CACAGACAACCTCTTCTTACAGAGTGCTCACGTGCACCCTAGGGCAACTGTGCCCGTGATGCCAACGCTGCCTTTCTAAGCGCGTCTCCACCCTGAGAGTCCGGAGCAGTAACATCGGAGGAACCACAGCCTTTACACACTCGCCTGACACGGATCCCGATCCGTGAAGCCGCGCAAGAGCAAACCGCAGCGTCAAAACTGCCGGCGACTCAAAATTCCAACTACAAACGCTATCGAATCATTACTCAGTTAATGACAGCTTGCTTCCATAAATCTATAAAAGCTACTGGCTTGAGAAAATTAATGTATTACTTGTCGCCCAAAGCGCCTCTAAATCCACCCAGGACGGTTATCGTCTCCCCTTTGGCTGCTGGTACTACGAGCGGCCGTGTACCGGGCGCTTGCTAAATGCAGGCAAAAACCGACATGCCCTCGCGGGTCATCCGTTCATGGTCACGGCGACCTCGGGGGCGGGTCTGGACTCTGACCGGATCACTGTGAGCTTTCAGCTGGGACTGCTCGTAAGCCAACCGCCAGCCCGTCTCTTGTCCCGCTGATTCCGAGGCAGGCCCCTTCCCGCGCTTACCAGGGTGAGGGCCACCTCCAGCATTGGGGCGAGGGCCAGGGTGCCATGGAAAAGAGGGATACAGTCCACGAAGAGGGTGTGGTGGGCACCCGGGCCGCCCAGGGGGAGGTGTTCCTTGCGTGGCTTCTGCTTCTCGGCCACCAGCAGTCCGTTAACGGCGCAGTGCGGGTACTTGGCGCCGTGGAGCACCATCTTGCAGTATGCCTGGGTGGTCAGCTTCACCCCGGGCATGCTGAGCCCGGGAGGGCCCCGAAGGCCCGGCGCCGGCCGAGGCCTGGATCCGCTGCCCAGCCGCGCGGCGCCTCAGCGGAGAAGCAGGACGAGGTAGCAGCTGCCTGGCGCGGCCTCGCGGCTGCCGGAGACCTCCACAAGCCCGATCCCAATCGGTTTTGGTTCCTCGGAAGCTGGCTCCCGCCGTTTAGAAACCAACTCGCCCGCCTCAGTCTCTACTCGCGATTCTAGCCGGGCGCCGCCGGAAAGCGGTCTTCCACTGTCCGCCGTAAAGCAGCCCGGTCCGGCGTTTTACGACGTTCGCGGCCCTCTCCACTTCCGGTCCTGTGACCTTCGGCGCTGCCGGGCGCGGGGTGGAGTCCACCCTCGATCCCGTGGTGCTCTGCGGCAGGGTCGCGCTCTCTTCCGGTCGCGGGCAGCCGGGGCGTAGAGGGCGGTCGCGACAGGCTCAGCGGCAGTGGCTGGGCGACCGGGGCAGGTGAGGCGGGAGGCGGCCGGTTCACGCCACTAGGCCCTGGTGGGTTGGGGGCCGGGAGCCCTCGGGTCGGCCTGCTCGCGGCCCGGCGCCTGTAGAAAGCGGCGGCTGGGCCTCGTATCCCGGTGACATTGAGGTGGGCCTGCGGGGGCTCCGGTCTCGGGGGCTGCCGTATAGCAGCCTCTGTGCCGCCCAGAGGCACCCTGCCCATCCCTGCTTTGCTTGTCGCGGCCGCTGGCTAGCTTCCAGCTCTGACCTTGAGCGTCCGCTGGCCGCGGGCGCCGGCCCGAGGGTAGGTCGCCTTGCGGCCTCCCGGCCACCCCTTTAGACGGTGCTTTGCCACCGGGTGTAACGGGGCTCCGGGGAGGGGCTCCGCTTCCCAGCCTGGAAGGCGCTCAGCATCCACCCACGCGCGGGCCGGGCCCTGGTAGAAAACATGGGAGACGGGAGCCAGTTCGATCCTGACGTCACGCTTCTCTTTATTCTGCTTGTGGTGGGGTATTTTTGGAAGTTATTTCAGGTCCTTTTCTTGTTAACAGTCCCTTGAAAGGTCCAGTTCTAGGGGACGGCTAGATTCAGGGAAGGTGCAGGTGAGAGGTGAGTCATTAGGGCCGTTATTGTCCTGCAGGGATAGGAAGTGGTGGAGGACCCTGCTTGCAGCCTTTCTTCCAGGTTTTCCTTATCTACTCGGTGCACCTGTTAGGTATTTAACCAAATTGTAATTGCAGCGCCTGTCAGCAGTTCCTTTGAGCTATTTACCTTTTCCCTCTAAACAGCGGGGCCCATGGGGTAGGAAATTATTTCTTTTCCAGAGTCTCCATTAAATTTTTTCTTGTCTTTGCTGTTTAAGAAAGCCAGTGTTCTACGAATTGCTTTAAGTGTGTACATGTTAGGGCGTTGAGAGAAAAAAAAAACCTCATCCTAGGTAATTTTGTGAATTGATAGATGGGTTATGTTGGGAAAAAGAAAAAGAATTCCACTGATTTAAAAAATGCATTGGGGCAAAAAGGAGAATCATGCCTACTAGGTGTTTACTGTGACTCATAGAAAAGGTACGTTTTTATCTTTCAGAATGTTGGCTACCAGAGTATTCAGCCTCATTGGCAGGCGAGCAATTTCCACCTCCGTGTGTGTCCGAGCACATGGTAAGTATAACTTTTCTTTTTGCTCTGTTACGTGTAAGGCCCGCTGATGAAGGTTTTCAGATAGATTGTAAGATCCTGATCGTGTTGTTGAGGCACGAAAGGGGAGGTATATGTATTTTAACAAGGCGTAGTTCTAAACTAAAGAGTGTTTATGAATGATGTTGAAAAGTGTTGATTTAAAGAAATTGCACAGCCTAAAAGTTGAGAGTTAAGTTTTATTTGGGGCAAAATGAGATCTTAAGCCCAAGCCTGGGAGGCAGCATTTCAAGTAATTGCTCCGATGAGACTAAGGGAGGAGTTAGGATCTCTAAGAGTTTTGCAACAAAGAGCAGGTAGTGGGAACAGAAGATTACGGCAAATAACAGAAAACCAGATATCTCAAGGAATTTAGCACTTTTCTTTGGGAAGAAGGTCTGGGCTCATTGTAATCCTTCTATCTGGGGCCAGTGTCCTGCGTTTTCACCGCCTGAGTTTCCTCAAGGCTAGATGTTAGGAGTGGCTGCAGTCTGATGGCTGCTGGGTGGAAGGTGTTCTTTGTTTTCTTCCTGACTTCCCTCAGGGCTCACCCGCCCACCCCCTGGGAGGTGACCGCACACCGATGACTTTGACATCCTTTGTTTTGTGTATCGGTGATAAAAGTGAGGGGCGAGGTACATACACACCTTGTACAGAAGTTTGCTGCTGGTCTTGGGAAGGTTACTGCCAGTCACGAGGAGCAGAGAGCACGATGAAGGATTGTAGCATTTTTTCTAGATACGGGGAGATGTAAGAATCGAGCTCCTAAAAACTTCTAAAAGTAAACTCCCAGCCGCTCACCTTGGATGCCATTTACATGATTGGGACAGTGGAAGGGAAGAGCCCTCAGTCTTCCTGGGTTTAATCTTATCTCCACCTGGGACTAGTTAGGCAAGTTTAGGAATCTGTCTTCTAACTTGAAACATCTGTAAAGAGCTTGATTCAGTGCCTGACGCATAGCAAGTTCGGTTTTGCATTTATCATGCATCTTCACACCTGACGTTTAGGCACTTAGAATAAAAAGAGTAAGAGGTATGAAATCTTCCTCCAGAGTGTTTGCACTCTAGGAGTTCCTGTCCTGGCTCAGTGGTAACGAACCCGACTAGTGTCCCTGAGGATACGGGTTTGATCCCTGGCCTTGCCCAGTGGGTTAAGGATCCGGCGTTGCCGTGAGCTGTGGTGTAGGTCGCAGACAAGGCTCGGATGCTGCGTTGCCGTGAGCTGTGGTACAGGCCGGCAGCTACAGCTTGGATTCGACCCCTAACTTGGGAACCTCCATATGCTGAGGTGTGGCCCTAAAAAGACAAAGGGTTGGATACGCGGAGGCAGAGTTTCAGTAAGAAAGGAGAAGCCTGGGCTAGGGGAGGCTCCTTGCGGAGAGGTCTTGCTCTCTTGAGGGGCAGGTAGATTTAACCTTGAATTCAGGAGGGGGATGGCATTGCAGGTGGAGGGAAAGTGGTGGTCAGCAAGGCAGGGTGTGTTTCCAAGGGGGTGAAGGGCTAGGCTGGGGTGCTGGGTGATGCAGTTGGAAAGCAAGCCTTCCAGTATCCATCCAGGGGCTCAGTAGCTGGTACCTGACCTGCTTTTTGTGTGAATTTTCCCTTGGGATTGTGTCCGTTAATTGGTGGTAATTGTTTTTACATTTCTCCATATTCTCTTTTTTTTTTTTAAACGGCCACACCTGTGGCATATGGAGGTTCCCAGGCTAGGGGTCAAATTGGAGCTGGAGCTGCAGCTGCCAGCCTACGCCGCAGCCACAGAACATCCGATCCGAGCTGCACCTGTGATCTACACCACACAGCCCACAGCAGCGCTGGATCCTTAACCCACTGTGCAAGGCCAGGAATTGAACCCGCATCCTCATGAATACTAGTCGGATTCATTTCCGCTGCACCACAGAGGGAACTCCCCAGAACCAATTTAAGACACTACAGTTTCTTTTTGAGGAGTCTCAATTTTGTCCTTTTTACACTGATAACAACTTGGCTTTCTTTGCCAGGAGTTTGACATGTTTAGTTTACATGCACACGTGAGTATCTACATGTAGGTTAGTACTTTTAGAAAGAAAACACAGCCCCGGTAGTAATCTGTGACTTGGTTCTCGCCCCATTTTGAGCACCTGGGGTCTCCCTCATTCGTTTTACGGGAGTAACATGTTTCCTGCTGTGGATATAGCCCTGGTTCCCTTCCTCTGCTCTAGTTTTTCTTTTTTTTTTTCCAGAGCTGTTTCCCGTCGTGCTCTGTCACTTACCGCTCGCCCCCCCCGGGCATGTAGACACTGAGCTGGGGAGACAGGAGTTGCTCCATGTTCTCTTGCTGCGATAGCAGTGCTGCAGTAACAACCATCTTTCCTGACTTGTTTCTTTCCGAACTTTGAACCTGTGTTTCTTTTGAGTTTTATATTGTTTCTGTTCTTCCTCAGTAGTTAGTTGGAGTCCCTTGCAGAAGGGCCTTCATTTAGTCCATTCTCCAGCTCAGACCTCTTCATCAGCACTGTTAGTTGCAGGAAGTGCTGCCTCGTTATCAGTGCCGCCAGTGGGTTTTCCTTTTGCTGTGATGAAAGTGCTGCCTTCAGCACATCTGCCCGCCATCCTCACTCTGCTCTCTGCTGTCTGGGACAAGCCTGCTTCACACGACAGGCTTGCAGCTGTTGGCAGCACCTCCGTGGATGACTGAGGTTTTCACAGTGCATGTACTTGTACTTATTTCAGTGTTTGGAAGTACCAGCTTGTTTGTAACTGAATCTACGTGAATTTTCAAATATGGATCCGATGTGTGTTCTAGGAAGCGTTGTAAAGAGTGAAGACTACGCTCTCCCGATTTATGTCGACCGGCGTGACTACCCCTTGCCCGATGTGGCCCACGTCAAGAACCTCTCTGCCAGCCAGAAGGCCTTGAAGGAGAAGGAGAAGGCCTCCTGGAGCAGCCTCTCCATTGACGAGAAAGTAGAATGTGGGTATTGGAGGGACGCCGTCCTCAGGAGAGAATTCTCCTGGCTCTGGGCTCTGGGGTGCTGTGTGGGGCCCAGCCCGCTCGGGAGGGTGGGGGGTTGTGCTTTTCTGGGGCTGGCCCTCCGCCCGTGGTCTTTATGCCCGGGAGGGAGCAGGAATGGGGTGCAGAGCTGCTTTGTGGGCCTCAGTGGTGTGTTCAGTGTGTGCCTGTGGCTTCTCGGGGCCTCTGCTGGGGAGGACCGGCTTGCCAGTCATTTTGATGGACGGTCAGCGGAAGGGTCAGGTGGGACAGAGGCATGGAAACCTGAGTTTAAGCAGACCCTGATGCATCTAAAGAAGGAAGAATTTCACTTTGCTCCATCCCAGAGCAAGGTCCATGCGTCTCCTTCCTTGTCTCTGCTCACGTGTGCGTGTGCGTGGGTGTGTCTGGGCCGTAGGCCTCCACGTTTGCCCTCCCCGCCCCGTATTGTGGGGAGGGGTGGCGGAGCCTCGAGAAGAGCGAGCCTTTGGTCGCCATGGCCTGTGCCTGCAGCGCCGTCCTTTCTGTTCCCAGTGTACCGCCTTAAATTCAAGGAGAGCTTCGCTGAAATGAACAGGAGCACGAATGAGTGGAAGACGATCGTGGGCACTGCCCTGTTCTTCGTCGGCCTCACTGCTCTCATTCTCATCTGGGAGAAGTACTACGGTGAGTCGGGGAGGGCGTCTCAGGCAGGAGGCCCTTGGCCGGGGTTTAGCCGGCACGGCCGGGGCCCAGGCCTCCGTCCAGGCTCCATGACCGGCTTGTTTACCAGGTCTGGGTAACTGTCTTTGGAGAACTGAAGTGCTGCTCTAAGCCAACCTGATTTATTATTAAGAGTGGGCTGTGCTTGGCGCTTCGAGGAGCGGCTTATCCGCTCCCCAGGCAGTTGTCAGAGGGCATGCGGGCGACTTGATGAGGAAGGTGCACTTACCTTCCCGGTGGAAGGGCCATTCCCGCGGTGGGGTTGCAGCTCAGGCTGCGGAGCTCCGAGTCTTCAGACTTAGAACTTGGCTGGTGTTGGGCTTCGCGCTCGCCCTCGTGCTGTCTGTCTAGCGGAGTGGGTGTTTCCCCATCCTGAGTGGCTGTCGTCCTGTGCTTGCGGCCTGCCTGGACCTGGGTTGGTGACAGACCCAGGCCTGTCTCGTCTGCCCCGGTCACCTCTGGTTCTGCTTGTGCTCTGCGCTTGCTGTAGACCCGTCTCCTGTCGAGAAGCTGTTCTGCTTTTAGCCTGCGTGTTTTATCGCTCACTTGTACAAAGGAAGGAATAATGTGGCAATATAGCAGGAGTTACCCGTGTCCAGAATTTGAAAGCAGAGCGTTCGCGCGGGTGTGGGTGTTGAGTGGCGGGTGGCCGCGCGGCTCGGGTTCGCAGCGAGTTGGGGGAGGCCTCTGCCGTGAACCGCGTCGGCTTAGACACGACTCGTCCGGAGCGTGGCCTCAAGAGCTTGCTCTGGACTGTAGTGTACGGCCCCATCCCGCACACCTTTGAGGAGGAGTGGGTGGCCAAGCAAACCAAGAGGATGCTGGACATGAAGGTCGCCCCGATTCAGGGCTTCGCGGCCAAGTGGGACTACGACAAGAACGAGTGGAAGAAGTAAGACCCCGAACCTCACCTGTCCTGTCACCTCCATGCAGCTCAGCGCGTTTCCCGCAAACCGTTACGTGACAGTGCCAGTGCTAATAAACGAGCAGTTGACCTGAAGTCCTGTGATCTGTTCTTTGACGATGCCTGAGTGAGATGGACGAATGCGTCCTTGGAAACAGTGCGTTTCTCCCAAGTGTCTGTAGTGCGTACGTGTTGTGTATAAATGAAGCAGCCCGCATACACTGGGTAGGAGAACAACATTTAAAATCTGATATGGAAAGTTCTTTGGTGTGGGGTGCTTTAGATTTTATAAGACTGGGAGTTCCCATCGTGCCTCAGCGGAAACGAATCTGACCAAGAACCACGAGGCTGTCGGTTTGATCCCTGGCCTGGCTCAGTGGGTTAAGGATCCGGCGTTGCTGTGAGCTGTGGTGTAGGTTGCAGACGCGGCTCGGATCTGGTGTTGCTGTGGCGAAGGCCAGCGGCTACAGCTCCTGTTAGACCCCTAGCCTGGGAACCTCCATATGCCACGGGTGTGGCCCTAGATAAGGCAAAACGACAAAAAAAAAAAAGATTTTATGAGACTGAAATCCCACGATAGTAGCGGAGAGGTGTCTCCGTGGCCACGTTTCTCCTGGCCTTGCTCCCCTTGAAGTTGTCCGTGTTGGGGTGTGGAGATTGGAACGGGCGGACTGAGCCCGTGCTCTCTGTCTGGTCGCCTGGCTACTCTCAGCCATTTTGTCCAAGAAACAGCAGCAAAGCCAGTGCCGGGCCAGGCAGGGTTTAAGGAGCATTGCCCTGGTCCCGCAGGTCCCCGGGGTGCACGGCTTTCCTGCTGTCAACTGGTCCCCCATTGCTGTCACCTTAGTTCCCTTGGAACCCCTGCGTGGGGCAGCACAGCAGATCCCGGGGCCCAAGCTGCAGGGACCGGGGCTGGCGGGCAGAGGGCTCTCCCAGCAGCCCCGGCGCCGGAGGGAGAGAGGTGGGAACTGTGGCCGGGACGGGAAGTGGTACCTGGAGCTGGACCAGAGGAGATGCCTTCGGTAGGCTTGTGGAAGGCTGAGCTTACCGGTTAAGGGCAGGCTAAGTATAGTTCCTGATTGTAGTGACCTGCTGCTTTGAAGTGCCCTCGATGGCGTGTTCTCGCAGGGCCCTGGTGGGAGAGGACGAGCCCGGGGCCACGATGTAGGTCTGGCTGTGAAGACCAGTGCGGCTGATGGCTGTAGCCCCTTCCCGGGCAGGCTCAGGGTCACCCCGGCCCACCAGCTGGTTCTTCTGACCTTAAGTGGTCGTTGGCGGGGCACCTGCCCTGGGCCTGGCGCCTCCTCTCTCTCCTCACGAGAACCCAGAGGAAGGGCCCTGCCTGGACTGGACGGTGGGACCAGGCACAGCCAGCGGCACCGGGCTCTGTGAGTGGGATCAAGCAGGTGGTGGAGACTGAGGGTCCCTGTGAGCCCAGACCCTGCTTCTACCCTGGGGTGGCTCCAGACACGGTCTCCCTGAGCCTCGGGCCTTCCCGTGACTACGTGGGAACCACTTCTGCCCTTGCTCAGGGGGTGTCACCTGTGCCTCTGCGTCGGATTCCAGGGTGTGACTGATGGCTGTCCTGTCCTGTCCTCGCGCACTTACGCCTTTAAGGGAACAGTGTGAGGGCTCGAGCCAGCGCACCATCCCCGCCCGCAGGCTGGAAGGTCTGCTCTCCGCCTTGGTCTGTGTGTCCTGGGGAAGTGGGCAGGACCCTCTGGGCTCGCAGGAGCACGGAGGACAAGTGGAACAATGGACGATGATTAAGAGGGCCCTGGGGGTGGCGGATGGGCTGAGGCCAGTCGGAGGAGCAGCAAGTAAGCTGAGCCTTGAGCAGAGGCGGGTGGGCAGCAGCACAGGCGGAGACGGTCCATGCTCGAAGGACTGGGGACAAAGGCCCCGCGAGGACAGCTGGCTCTGTTCAGGGGCCCGGGAAACACCACCAGTGGGGCTGAGGAGGGTGTGGAGAGCTCCGCTGCCTGAGACGGTGGGGGCCTGGGAGAACCCAGGGTGCCTCCTTTCTGATGGTGAAGTTGGGTCAAGGCTTTGAGAAAGACCAAGGCCCATGGAGCAGCCACCAGCTGAGCTCCTCGGAAGCCAGGGGTCCCTGCAGCGCCCCCAGGAGTGGGCCTTGGGGGATTCCTTGGTGTGTGTGTGGGGGACACCTGATGGGCCAGACACTACGTACAGAGGGACAGGTAACAGCAGTCGTATCAGATGCCACTCTAGAGACCAGAAGGCGACGGAGCAGTGGTTGCATCCAGAATCTAGTAATCATCTGTTACTGACCCAGAGCAAGGAAAAGCAACGAAGATATTCAGAGGTGAGCGTGTGTCCTAACAGGTCTTTGCAGAGAAGCGCTGAAGGCAGTAGTCCAGGGAGGAGGGGACTGACCTGGCAGGTGTGAGGCAGAAGGAAGGGGGAGGGGAAGGACAGGGAACCATGCGGTGCCACCCCCCAGGCCGCGGAATAAGCCACAGGGAGGATGGAATAAGGTCGGTCGGGGAGTGGGGGATCCTGGGGAGGGCGAGGCGGGGGTGGTGCCCGGTTTGAGCTCCTGTGAGTCCCTGTGTTGAAGTGGTAACTGGAGAGCAAAACCAAAACCCCTGTCCAACCATTAGGTGAGATGTTATTACGACACCCCCCCCATGGCCCCCAAAGCACAAAGCGGTGGGGACAGATCAACCACTTTTTCTTTTTTTTTGTCTTTTTAGGGCCTTACCCACGGCATGGAAGTTCAGCAACGCCCCTCTGCAACCTATACCACAGCTCATGGCAGCGCCAGATCTTTAACCCACTAAGTGGGGCCAGGGATCAAACCTGCGTCCTCATGGATTCTAGTAGGGTTCCTTACTGCTGAGCCACAATGGGAACTCCCAACCACTTATTTTTAGTCTTTTTTTTTTTGGCTGCACCCAAGGCATGTGCAAGTTCCTGGGCCAGGGATCGAACCTGTGCCACAGCAATGGCAACACTGAGTTCTTAACTACTAGGCCACCAGGAAACTCCCTCAACCACTGATTTTTTAATTTGTTTTTCCACAACACAGTCCACGTATTTAGCATAGAACCAAACATATTAAATGGGGAAAACAGTTTACCGCATAGAACAAGGGCATCTTCCTAAAACTGTTAAAAACTTCCAGGTGCTCAAGCATTTGGAGGGGGAGCAGGTAGAAGAAATCGGGAACTACTCTCACATTAGAAGTGTGTGAGAGATCACTAGCAGGTTGTAAACACGACAGAGGAAACACGAAGTAATCTAGCCTAGAATATTCCCCAAGCTGGAACTGAAAACAGTCTCTGTAGCTGAGAGATGAATGTGCAGATTCAGGTTTAGCCCTTTAGGAACTGGTGCTCGCTGATGAAATCACGTTACTTCTGAGCAATTCAGTTTCCTCATTTTTGGTTTAGGTACTACATAATGATTTGTACATAAATATATTAATATTTAATTGTGTAGTATCTTTTGTCCAGTGCTGTTAAAAATGATGTTTTTAGGAGTTCCCATTGTGGCTCAGTGGTTAACGAATCTGACTAGGAACCATGAGGTTGCGGGTTTGAGCCCTGGCCTCACTCAGTGGGTTAAGGATCTGGCGTTGCCACGAGCTGTGGTGTAGGTTGCAGACTCGCTTGGATCCTGCGTTGCTGTGGCTGTGGCGTAGGCAGGTTGCTACAGCTCCAATTAGACCCCTGGCCTGGGAACCTCCATATGCCGCGGGTGCGGCCCTCAACCACTTATGTAAAAAAGTATAGTTGGTTAACGATATTGTGTTAGTTACAGGTATACAGAGGAGTAATTCAATTATATATACACACATATATACCCAGCTTGATCCCTGTCCATATATATGTGTGTGTGTATAAACTGAGTCACCTCGGGAGAGACATACGTATGTATTCTTTTCTAGATTCTTTTCCATTATAGCTTGTTCCAAAATATTGAATATGGTCCCCTGTGCTATGCAGTAGGACCTTGTTTGTCCATTTTATGTATAGCAGTGTATGTCTCTGTATCCCACACTCATATTTTGTCCCTTTCTCCCCCTCCTTTCCCTTTTGGTAGCCATAAGTTTGTTTCCTATGTCTGTGAGTCTTATTTCTGTTTGTAAATAAGTTCATTTGTATAATTTTTTAGGATTCCGCATGTGTGATATTCTATAATATTTGTCTTTTTTCTGACTTGCTTCATTTAGTATAATAATCTCTAGGTCCTTCCACGTTGCTGCAAATGGCATTATTTCATTCTTTTTTTATGCCCGAGTAGTATTCCATTGTACGTATGTACCACGTCTTTATCCGCATATTAGTTGGTGGACATTTAGGTTGTTTCCATGTCTTGGCTGTTATGAATAGTGCTGTTATGAACATTGAGGTGCATGTTTCTTTTCGAATTAACTCTTAGAAACTTGGGTTTTTCTAAATCTTCTCTGTGTTTTGAAGGGCTTCAAAAGTAGATGCCGATATTACCTTATTGTGTCTCATTTCATTTCGCAACTTTAATTTCCCCCCGAGTGTGCTGCGTTACTGGTCCTGTTTGCGCAGCTTGCAGACATGTTACGTGCTGACTCCATCCACACATCGCCTGTGCTCATACTGTTTATAAAATGATTTTTTATCTTTTGATTCTTCTTTTTAACTCTGTTTTCTTCTCAACCTCCAGTTTTTTGTTGTGTTTTGTTTTGTTTTTTGGGCTGTGCCAGAGGCATGTGAAAATTTCCAGGCCAGGCCAGGGAATTGAACTTGAACCACAGCAGCAACCCATGCTGCTACAGCAACAACACCAGATTGCTTAACCTGCTGGGCCACAACGGAACTCTGCAGTTGTTTCTATTTTTTTTTTTAACCCCCAGTTTTATCGACGGATAATTGAGATACATCACCATGTAACTTTAAGGCCTTCAGCGTGCTGGTTTGACTTTGCGTATGCTGTAAAATGTTTTTTCCACAAAAGTTTCAGCTAACAACCCATCATTTCATGCAGACACAATGTAAAGAAAAGACAGAAGGAAAAAGGGGGAAAAACTGCCCTGGTGACGGACACTTAGGATTTACTCTCCTTCTCTTCGCTGTGTGTCACACGGCGGTGTGTGCTGTAGCGCTCGGGTCCTGCGTCACATCCCTGGTCCTGCTTAGCTCGTCACTGGAGCTTGGCCCTTTGGACCACCTTCCTCCAGTTCCTTTCTCCCCACTCACCTCCTGCCTCTGGTAACCACAGGTCTCATCTCTTTTTCTGTGAATTTGTTTTTCTTGCGCTTTTTTTTTTTGTCTTTTTTTGCCTTTTCTAGGGCCGCACCTGTGGCATGTGGCAGTTCCCAGGCCAGGGGTCTAATCGGAGCTGTAGCCGCCAGCCTACGCTGCAGCCACAGCAATGTGGGACTGGAGCCGTATCTGCGACCTACACTACAGCTCACGGCAACCCCAGATCCTTAACCCACTGAGCAAGGCCAGCGATCAAACCTGCAAGCTCATAGTTCCTAGTTGGATTCATTTCTACTGCGCCATGACGGGAGCTCCTGTTTTGCTTTTAGATTTTACATTTAAGTGAGATCGTACAGTGTTTGCCTTTCGCTGTCAGCCTGATTTCACTCAATGCAAGGCCTTGGGGGTCCAGTGTATCCCACTGTATTCACATATGCGGCAGCTTCTTTGTCTTTGCACCCATCGGTGGACACTTAGGTTGTTGCCGTGAGTTAGCTGTTGTAAATAGTGCTGCTCTGAACCTGGGGGTGCCGGCATCTTTTCGAGTTAGAGTTTTCACTTCTTTTGGGTATATTCCCAGAAGTGGAAGTGCTGGCTCACAGGGCAGGTGTAGTCCTCATTTTTCAAGGACCCTCTATACTGTTTGCCATAGTAGCTCCCGTCATTTACATTCCCGCCGACAGTGCACCACGTTTCCCGTTTTTCCGCATCCTCACTGGCGTTTGTCATAACAGTGATGGCCCTTCTAACCCGGGCAAGGTGAGCTCCCTGTGGTTTCAGTTTGCATTTCCCTAATGATTAGTCATGTTGAGCATCTTTTCGTGGTCCTCCTGCCCTCGCGGGTGTGTTCTTTGGGAAGATTCAGGTCCTGTGCTGCTTTGAGGTTTGGCTCATCTGTGCTCATGTCCTTTCTCACCTCTGAGCCAAAGTTCCCGCCCCTGAGCAGGGGCTCACCTGCCTTCTGAAGGGGGGGTCTTCGGCTTGCAGACATCTCACATTGAACAGTTGGACTTGCATCTCGTGGAGTTAGGCTGGTGTTTCTTTGGGCTGCGTTCTCCATTCTACACAGCCGAGGGAGAGCTGAAGCCTCACCCATCCCGTTCAGAGGGCAGAGCATCCAGAAAACGGTACCAGGCTTTCTCGGTGTTTCAGCAGAGAGCCTAAGGCGTGGGCAGCATGTTTGTTCCACACCCTCCTTGTCCCGCGAGCGTGTGCGTGTGTGCTTCGGCCACGGGCAGGGCCCTTGCAGGGCGGCTCTGGCCAAACCCACTGCAGCCTTGCCCCGGCTGCCTGTGCTGTGTCCTGCAGAATCCTCTGGCCCATGGGGGCATCCGTGCAGGCGCCAGCTCTGCAGACAGGAGACTTCATTTCCAAACCGGGGAAGCTTTGCTTTTGACGTGGCCTGGACCCCGAGGGCGAGATGGACTACAGGGGTGCGATGGAGGCTTGCGAGGCCCGAGAGTCGCTCCTTCTGGTGCTGCTGCCACCTAGGTTAAAGCGCGTAACAGCTTTGTCCTTGAAGTAGGCTGGCAGGGGCTAAGGAAACCCAGCCCCAGCTCAGGCTGCCAGGGTCCCAGCTCTGGCTTATTGTGCTACATGCATCATTTCTTCATTACAGACTTGAGGTTATTCTCCCATTTCATAGGTCTAGGAATAGGGCACAGGGAGGTTAAGTGACTTGTTTAAGGGCACACAGCCAGTATGCTTGCAGCTGGGATTCAAATTCTAGCTGGCCTGCTCTGGAGCCCACTGAATGCCTGATGTGTTGTTGTTTTTGCTCGAGCCTCTTTACAACTCCTGGCATGTAGTAGATGCTCAGTGAGTGTTTATTCAGTAAACAGACATATCCAGATCCTAGGAATGGGTCAGCCTCTAAGGGTCCCTTCAAACTGTTTCCGCGTCTGTTGCCCTATAACCGCGATTTCTCCCCGCCCCTCGACCAGACCCAAAGTCAGCCACAAAACCAGCTCAACTCAGATGTCCGCTGCTCTCCACCCACCAGTGACCTCCTGAGCCTTCCTTTCCTAGACCTGCGCTCTTGGGGTGGAGGTTAGGACTCTCATGCCGTCCCTAAAACGTGGTTGTGCTGTTGCCACGCTCAGCCCTGCACACCAGTGGGCGTGCGTCGGGGGACGCGCGGGAGACAGGGCTGTCATCCTTGGGGATTACCCAGCCTTCGAGAATCTGGTAGACAGTCCTGTGGCCATTCACCGAAACACACACAGTGAAGCCTGGCCCCAGCTATTGCTAGTCTGAGGCAGGTCTGAGGATGAGGGTGCCCAGCTTATCTTGGTTTTCCCGGGATTGCCCCACTGTTAGCGCTCTAGCCCTGCGTCCCTCATATCGTTGATCTGATTTAGTCCACCAATTATTGTGGCAAAAAGTAGCTCTTTGGAAGTTCTGTGATCTGTTGAAAAAAAAAAAAAAAGGCTGAAAACAGGATGCTTCGGGTGTCCTGACAAAGCCCTGGCAGGAGCGGGGTGTAATCCTCAGACACGGGGTCTCTGCGGGTGTCCCTGAGCCCCTTGGTCCCAGGACTGAGAGCTGCTCGCCCAGCGAAGGATCCAGGTTCACTGCCAGCGTCCCTCCCAAGGATGCTGGGATCTTACCAGGAAACTCAGGGGAAGCAGGTCTTCATCCTAGTGTTTGTCAGCTCAGGCTGCACCTTAGGGTCCCCTGGGCAGGTGCGTGAAGGCACCAAGGCGGGGTTCTCACCTTTGGTGCCTGGGCAGGGTTTAAAGTCTGCCCCAGGCCATTTGAGTGCAAATTAAAACCGCTGCATTCATTCCCATGTTGCCTGGGAAACTGGGTGACAACAGAGACCTCTGCCTAACCGAGGGCTGCTGGCCGGACTGGGATCTCCAGGGGCATGAAGCGAGGGTTAGTAAGCCCATGGGTGTTCTTGAGACCAGGCCTTTAATAAAGGCCCCGGGTGCTGAAGCAGGGGTGGGACTGGGAGGCCGGTCAGTGCAGAGGTTCCCTTGAGAAGGAGGAGCCCGCCCACCCCGTGGGCATCTGAATCTGACACCTTCACAAAGCTGGCTGTCGTAGCCCAGATGAACACCAGGTGGCATCCGGGCTCCGTCCTTGTCTTGGAGCCCCAGAGGCTGGCTCTGCACTAAAGTCTTTCTTTCCGCAACACTTTCCTACTCAGAAGTGGGCGGGAGGGTTTGTGCAGCCCGGATTACGGGGCAGTGGTCTCTGTACTGTACTGCCGGCTGCGTGACATGCCTTCCAAAGTCTTGCGTCTGATCGTGAAAATCCATGGGAATTTTATATTTTGCCCCACGATGCTGCCGTATCTGTTTTAATATAGAAATAATTATTTCCACGAGTTGGGAGTAAAATTGACCCCCCAGGCAGATGCACTGGCTCTTGCAGCCTTTTCGGTCCGCACACTTACTCTTTTTTTTTTCTTTCAAACTTTAAAGTAGTTTGTTCTAGTTCTGTGAAGAGTGTCCATGGTAATTTGATAGGGATTGCATTGAATCTGTAGATTGCCTTGGGTAGTATAGTCATTTTGGTAATATGGACTCTCCCAATCCAAGAACATGGTATGTCTTTCCATCTGTTCGTGTCATCCTTGATTTCTTTCATCAGCGTCTCGTAGTTTTCAGAGCACAGGACGGACCGCACACTGCAGATCAGCCTCCTGACAGGCAAGGGACGAACCGAGATTGACCGTCTCCCCCTTTGTCCGTTTCCTTGTCGGTGCTCAGCTCCTGGCGTGGGAAGGACAGGAACCCCCTCCACCCCCATCTTGGGGAATCAGGCGACACGCGTTGTCATCTGCCCCGTAAATTCCACTGTGTCATCAAGTTGCCCGTGAGCCGCTTCCCACCTCCACGCTCTGAGGGCGAATGTTATGTAACAGGAGCGAAAACTGCCCGAGAGGCGGCGTGGACGGCTCCCTTCAGAAAAGGGGGAAACAGAAACTCAGGGAGCCGGGTGGCCCCGCGCGGAGCCCGGCTCCGACCGCGTTCCGGTCTGCCTGCAGCCCGGGCGTGCCTGCCCTCTTCCTGCCTGTTTTCCTGGTTGGAGAGGCTGTCCCTGGGGAGCTGGCAGGAACCCTGAGGAAATCCTGAGGCTCTGGCCGCACAGAGCAGCAGCTCCGTAAATGCCACGAGTTCCAGGACCCGTGCTGTTGCTTTGTCCCCCAGGGTCCGTCTGTTGGTGACGCGGCCCCTGTGATGGAAACACCAGGTTTTAAGGGGGGAACGAAATTGCCAGTTTCCTTTTCAGAGCCCTTGGCTCAGCCTCCTTGCTTTCCTGCCGGTGTCCTCCTGCTGCAGCCCAGCGCCACCGGGAGAGACGCATCTGCTCGGAGCCTTGACGGACTGGGGTCGTGCTTCCGGCCCTGGGCTCTGTGGGCCGCTGTGTGTGGGGCTGGCCTGAGGGGGCTGTGTGTGTGCGTGTGCTGTGTGTGTGGTTGGTTTCTCAAAAGCCACAGGAATAAACAGGACGTGTATTCCTGGGGCATCGTTTTCACTCAGAGTTTTGGAAAAAGGTTCTTGTTGTTTACAAGAAAAAGAAACATGGGTACACCACAGAGCGGAAAGAGGTCCGCTCCACTTTAGAGATAAAACACACGACTTTAGAGAGATTCGCCAAGGGTTGGAGCCGCCCCTTGCTGGAAGCTGGCTCGCCTCTGCTGAGAGTGACTTGAAAAGTAAGTCTATCGACAGCACCCGCGTCTCGAGTGCCGTGCGCCAGGCCCTGTGCTAGGCCCACGTGGCTGGAAAGTGGGAGACGCGGCTCCTCCTGCTCCTGAGGATCTGGGGGTCCACAGAGGGTCCTGGCTACATCTTCATTCTCCTCCTCCTCGCCGCTGTCTCCAGCATCACCGTCGTCACGCTCCCCGTCCTCATCGTCATCTTCAGCATCAGCATCATCACCATCCTCATCCTCTCCAGCATCACTGTCATCTCAAGCCTCGTCACCGTCCTTGTCACCGTCCTCGTCTTCCTCCCCCTCCCTGCCGTCTCCGGCATCGGCATCGTCACGACCACCATCTTTTTCTTCACTGTCACAAAGCTCCGAAACTCCTATGTCTGTTCCGTTCCCCACTGTTACCCTAGCTTCTGGGACGTTGTCTGGCCTGTATTAGATACTCAACAAATATTTGCCAGATGGGTGTCTCCTCATCGTATAATAACGCTAACATCTGTGTTGTGCGCTAGCCCGTTACGGCCTCCTGCAGCCCCGGGGGTAGGAAGTGTAGTTACCTCTTCCAGATGGGGGCACCGAGAGCAACTGAACAATTTCCAAAGGCTGTGCCCCAGTAGATGATTGAGTTAGGATCTAAACCCCCGTCTGTGCTCCTGCCAGTGCCTGTTCGGTTCACCTTGAACCACGGTGGCCTGAGGCTCCTGGCAGAGCTGTAGGACTTAATCTCAGAGGGCGTGGGCTCTTGAGTTTGGCTTGGTGGGAGGTGGCTTTGAGTTAGTTTCTCCATGCACGCTGAGACAGTCAGTATCCAGATGCCAGAGGGCCTGAGCTGGAGGTGCCCGCGTGTGTCCAGAACGTGTGACCAGCAGGAGGTTTCACGGCAATTCCATGTTTGGGGCTTCTTGGCTGGTGGATCCGTTGGCGTCTGGTGCTTCCCAGGCATCCCTGTACCCGCCGTGGCCATGCCAGCTGGAAGGGACCCCTGGGTTTTCCCTTTGATCAGAAGCCTGCTGGGGTCACCTGCACAGAAGTCACAAGGCTGCCCTGGAGGACTTTCCCAGCCATTCGGGCCACCACTTCCTCAAACCTCCCTGAGGTCCCCTGGAAAACACCAGCCTGGGATCCGCATGAGTCCGGGAGAGCCAGTGTTCTGGGGCCGCAGGGGAGATGGGCTGGAGAGACTGGGCACCCGCGTGCAGGGCCTGGACGCACTCAGGTCGTAGCCAGGCGGCAAGGCTGGGCGGTGTATGAGTGTCGCTCTTGCACTAGTGACGCCACCCCGGGGGCGCTTAGAACGATAGGAGTTTATTTCCTCGCAGTCCTGGAGGCCAGACGTCTGAGGTCAAGGGGTGGCAGGACCAGGCTCCCCCTGGAGTCTCGAGGGGAGGGTCCCTCCTGCCGTGTCCTGGTTCTGGGGGCTCCTGGCATCTTTGGGCTCCCGGCCGCCTCCCTCCAGTCTGCCTTTGTCTTCACATGGCCTTTTCTCTATGTTCGTCTGATCCGCCCCCCGGCCACATTTCTCTTCTAAGGACACGTGGCATTGGATTTAGGGTCACAGTGGCCCATGTGGCCCCCTCTTAACTAATGACATCTGCAGAGACCGTTCCCCAAGAAGGTCGCACAGGTACCAGGGCTGAGGACTTCAACAGTTTCAACGTATCTCTATGAAGACATAATTCAACCCCGAACAGATGGCACTGCCACCTTCAGGCCAGCCCTGCGGCAGCACCACGCTTGCCAGGTCTCAGCCACGACGGTCACGGTCACCTCAACATCACCTGAGCTTGCACTTGTCTAAGGAGTTAGTGTCTTCACAGACCAGGCGACATGGCTGTCCCTGCTCTGCCCCTGCCCCCTCCTTCAGCACCGCTTGGATTTCTGCTGGGGGCTCGTCACCCCCCAGGCTAGGCTGGGGCAGGACCTGGCCTGAGTCCACCTGAGCGTCCCGGTCCTCTGCCCGGAGGATTTGGTCACGAGCGGGCACGGGACCTGCATCACACCCACTGGATGCCAGGACCTCTTCCCTTTCTGCTGCGTCGGAAACGGCGAAGCTGTGAGGCTGGACCCATGGTGGGACCTGCTCGCACCGAGTCCCTGACGATGACGAAGCCCAAGAGGAAGGTGGAACCAGAGCTGGAGAGAGACCCGGGCCCCTGCATTCAGCCTGCCCTGAGCCAAGTGTCTCCAGGAACTTTTGCTTCCATGAGCCGATAAATTCTTCTTTCTCCTATATTTACTCCAGCCAGTTTAAGCTGGATAATTTTTGTTTGTTTGGTTTTTAGGGCCGCACCTACAGCATATGGAGGTTCCCAGGTTAGGGGTCCAGTCGGAGCTGCAGCTGTCAGCCACAGTCACAGCAACATCCGATCCGAGCCACGTCTGCAACCTACACCACAGCTGACGGCAACACTAGATCCTTAACCCACTGAGCGAGGCCAGGGATCAAACTTGCATCCTCATGGTTCCTAGTCGGATTCGTTTCTGCTGTGCCACGATGGGAACTCCAAGCTGGAAAATTTTTTTGTGTCACCAATCACGGAATGAGATCAACACACAGATTCAAAGAAGTCACCATCGTCTTTGAGAATCCACTGAGAGCTAAGTGTCCTCTCCTTAGAAATACGTAGAATCACAGACGTGCACAAGCTCGTGATTGAGCTCACAGCCTCAGTGGTTCGCTCTCAAGACCTTCTGGATACCAAGAGTCTCAGGCTGAAGCCGATCTGAAAAAAAAAATGCTTAGAGTTTCTTGCAAGCCTCGCTTGGCTCAAATCGGATGAGACATTTTCACTGCTGATCTGGTCCCCACCTCGTCCCAAACCACAGATGGAAAGCTTAGGTTCAGAGAGGTGGGCTGCTTCGGTGTAAACACTCGCGTACTCCCCTGGGCAGGCACGCCTCGCTTTATTGGTCTCTGCACACGGGTGGTGCTTTTTTTTTTTTTTTTGAAGAAAAATTGAAGGTTTGAGGCAACCATTCATTGGATAAGTCTATTGGTGTCCCTTTTCCCAAAAGCATTTGTTCACTTTGTGTGTCATATTTTGGTAATTCTTGGAATATTTCTAGCTTTTTCCTTATTATTTGCTATGGTGCCCTGTGATCAGTGATCTTAGATGTTAACTGTTATGACTTTTTTTTTGTCATTTTAGGGCCGCACCTGCCGTGTATGGAGGTTCCCAGGCTAGGGGTCCAATTGGAGCTGTAGCTGCCGGCCTACACCACAGCCACAGCAACGCGGGATCCAATCCGCATCTGTGACCTACACCACACTTTGTGGCAATGCTAGACCCTTAATCCACTGAGTGAGGCCAGGGATTGAACCTGCGTCCCCATGGATGCTAATCGGATTTGTTTTGGCTGAGCCATGATGGGAACTCCATAATCGGTTCTTTTAAAAAATTAAGGCGGAATTCCCGTCGTGGCGCAGCTGTTAACGAATCCTACTAGGAACCGTGAGGTTGCAGGTTCGATCCCTGGCCTGGATCAGTGGGTTAACGATCCGGCGTTGCTTTGGGCAGTGGTGTAGGTCACAGACGCGGCTTGGATCCTGCGTTGCTGTGGCTGCGGCGTAGGCTGGCGGCTACAGCTCCGATTAGACCCCTAGCCTGGGAACCTCCATATGCCGCGGGTGCGGCCTTAAAATGACGAAAAAAAAATACTAAGGTATGCGTATTTTCAGATGTAACACTAATGCATACCAAATCATTTTGGTATAGCGTAAGTATAACGTTTATTTGCACCAAGAAACCAAAAATTTCACCGGACTTGGCTGTTTGTGTGGATATCGTGGATTGGTCTGGAACCAAATCAAATGCACAGAATCTCCGAGTTACACCTGTTAAGTGTTTTCAGCCCGACGTGGTCCTGGAACACAGAAGCTCGGGATCCAGCCCCACACCAGTACCGTCGGCACTAGGGTGGGCTGGTGGGCAGGCGTTGGGGTGTGGACGGACCCGCAGGGCCGCGTGTCCTGGCGCTGCACCCAGGCTCTCCCGAGTTCACTCCACAGCAGCTTGTCGCCGCAGGCCTGTGCTCCTGGTGACTGAGCCTTGGTCACTGGCCGCAAAATCCTCCACAAGTTTTTTGAAGTAATAATATATAGCCAGGCACTGGGGCAGTGGACCGCTGAGCTGTTTCTGTTGCCAGTGAATTATGGATTTTTGTCAGTTTGCAGAGAACAGATCCTTCAGGTATTTGTGTCATAAAGATTTCTGTGGGTCTCAAAATCAGAAAAGCCAATGTTAAATAAATAAATAATAAAAACCTGCTAGGAGTTCCGTCGTGGCTCAGTGGAAACGAATCTGACTAGCATCCATAAGGTTGCAGGTTCAATCCCTGGCCTCACTCAGTGGGTCAGCGACCCGTCATTGCCGAGAGCTGTGGTGTAGGTCACAGATGGCGGCTTGGATCCCGAGTTGTTGTTGGCTGTGTTGTAGGCCGGCAGCTGTAGATCTGATTTGACTTCTATCCTGGGAACCTCCCCATGCTGCAGGTGCAGCCCTAAAAAGGCAAAATAAGTCAATAAATTAAAAAAAAAAAGGCCAATGTTTGTTTTAGGTCTCTGAGCAGACTGAGTTTTTCTTTAATTGGGCTTGAAAAATACAGCAGGCTCCTCGGAGGCTGGGGTGCTGTGTTAGCACGGTCAGTGGTCTTGCTGGGGGTTCTTGGAAAGGTAGGGATGGCCCTGGCCGGCCTGTCACAGGGAGCGGCTCAGAGGCTTCCCTCGGAGCCGGAGGGCACTGCTGGTGGCCCGCTTCAAAGCCACAGTTCTGCGGTCAGGAAGGGCCTCGCTCCCCGCTCCTTCGGTCTGCTTGACGCTTCAGTCTGAGCAGGTGCGCTGGGATAAGTCGTGGAGCCCGCGTCGTGTGCGCTGCAGAGACACCAGCCACTTGGCTGATATTCCTGAGTGTGACTCAGTGTTAGAGGGGAGCCTGTGCAGTTGGGTTTGTTTGTTTCGGTTTTAAACTTATTATGAAATATTTCTGACGTAGAAAAGTGTAGACGGGGTAACACCGTGACCTCTGGACCTGTCACGTGGCCTAGGAAGTAAAGCATCCTGGGCCCCTCCCTCCCCGGAGGGCAGGCTGTCCTTGACCCAGTGTTCCTCCCCGAGGGCATTTTTCTGGCCCCTCGAGATTTCCTTCCTAAAGAGGCGGCCTCAGGAGTGCCTATTCACTTTCCCTAGGGATGCTGAGGCTCCTGTCCCTGCAGCCTTCGGGTGGCCTTGGGAGCGCTCGGGCCCCTGGTTCGGCACAGGGGAGCCTGCGTGGGTCCGATTCTGGTCGACCCCCTGTCTGACCTAGGTCACCGCTGTCACCTCCTGTGACACTGCAGCTTCCTCCTCCGAACACCGGGGTCACAGCAGGCCCACGGGAGGCGGTCGGGGGGCATGGGGGGGAACGCCCTCTGCCTCGGTACCTGCTAACTGCTGTTGTCGTGCAGCCTCTGGGCTGTTCTCAGGGAGCTGCCCCAGCTGGCCTCCTTGGGGACACCGGGGCCTGTCCTGTCACCTTGGCTGGACGGCTCAGCCACTCAGCAAACAGTGCTGGGTTCCTTCCCCAAAATAAAAAAGCAAAAGAGAGGGGTTTCTTCATGAGCTGTTTAGCAACCCGAGGAGGGGAAAAGCAATCAGAGACGTGGAAACAGCTCCGGGGGCGGGGGGCCAGGCGTGCAGGGAGCCGGCGCTTCCCTGCGGTGCACCCGCAGGGCCACCGGCCCACGCTGCCCAGGCCGCGCCGTCGGGAAAGGGGAACAGGAAAAGCACGGCGGGTTGGGCAATCGCAGCCCAGATTGGGGCCAGGCAACCGCAGCTTTGGGGTACTGTGGCCGCCAGGCGTTTGCACAGGAAGCGCCCCCCAGCCCAGGAGGCACAGGCCCTTCTGTGCAGGGGGCACCTTGGGGTCAGGCCTGGGCCGCCACCATCCCGCATGTGGCCACGGCCCGTTGCGCGCCAGGAGGGGTGGCACTGCGGGAGCCCCACCTCACACCCGGGGTCAGACAGGCAGGGGCACAGGTGGCTCTTCCCGGAATCCGCAGGCTGCTCCTCCGCCCGCCTCTCCCAGGGAGCCCCCCGGAACTCTCCAGAAGGCATGTTGCCTTATCGGGTGGCACCCTTCTCTTAGCTTGCTTCTTCTTAACAATCTCTCTCATGGCTGCCTTGGTGTATGTGTAATTTATCTCCCACAGCTATACACATAATTCAGAGGAAGTTTAGCATAAGAAAATGAAATCTGCCTGTGATCCCACCATCTGACCACTATTGTAATTGGGTATATTTCCTTCCCAACTTTTTTCCTTAGTTCACATTTTTCCATGTGGTTTAATGTATAGTAGTGACGTAGTTGGAGAGCCAACTTCGGACCCAACATCATCTCATGAGCATTTTTCCAGAGCTGCTGTAGTCTTCATGGCTACCCTCAGCAGCCCTAGCTGTTTGGACTGTTGTTTTATTGGTAAGTTTTTTCGGTTTTTTTTTTTTTTTTGGTCTTTTGTCTTTTTAGGGCCACACCTGAGGCATATGGAGGTTCCCCCAGGCTAGGGGCAGAATCAGAGCTGTAGCCGCCGGCCGACGCCACAGCCACAGCAATGCCACATCTCAGCTGCGTCTGCCACCTACACCACAGCTTATGGCAACGCCGGATCCTTAACCCACTGAGCAAGGCCAGGGATCGAACTTGCATCCTCATGGATCCTAGTCGGGCTCATTAACAACCGAGCCACTATGGGAACTCCCTATTGGTAAGTTTTTATGAAAGCATTTCAGCGTGGAAACAGTTCCAATATGCATAGAAGTAGAATGACTCGTAGAAGGAACCTCCAGGTTTTTATCGTCCAATTTCGATGATTGTCAGCATGTGACTCAGCACCCCTGTATTTTTTTTACTGTGGTAGAATACGCATAACACAAAACTTCCCATTTTTAACCATTTAGGTGCTCAGTTCTGTCACTAAGCACTTTCATATTGTTCTGCACCCATCACCACCTTCACCTCCAGAAATTTTTCGTCATCCCGAACTGAAACTCTGTCCCCGTTAAACACTAACCACCCGTCCTCCCTCCCCGGGAACCTGTGTTCGCCATCCCGTGCCTGTGAATCTCACTGTCTAGGTGCTTCACAGAAGTGGGATACAGTATCTGGGCTCCTGTGCCTGGCTCCTCTCACTGAGCGTAATGTTTTCAAGACTCATTCGAGTCGTAGCAGGTGTCAGCGATCCGTTCCCTTTGAAGGCTGAGTAGTAATCCGTCCTGAGTTCATCCATTCATCTGTCGATGCACATTCGTGCAGGTGCTTCTAAGCAAATTCCGGACATCATTTTATTTTGTCTCTGGAAACGTCTTGGTGCTCTTAAACATGAAGATTTCAAAAAATCGTGACAGCACGATTGCAGGCAGACAGCTTAACAGCAGTCCCCTCGTACCACGTAGGGGCGTTCCCGAGGTCGGTTTGCGTGAACTAGGACCCAAGACTGGCTGGTGCGCCTTTGGGTCTCCTTCATTCCTTTGTTCTCGCTCTGGCCACTTGTTGAAGAAAACCGGGTCCCCGTCCTTTTGGAGAATGTCTTACATGCTGATGCGGGCGGGGTGTCTCTGTGTCTCTCTGGTCCCCAGGCTGGGCTCGACTCAGGCTGAGTTTTTGGCAGGAAGGCTTGGAGGGCGCCACAGCCTTTCTTGGGCATCCGTTCGGGGAGGAGGCTGGGAGTCGGCTCTGTCACTTAGTGTTTTGCACATGTCTGTGTTTTCTCCTTTACGTCTATTGTTACTCTCTGTTTTGAAACTTTTCTCGAACTCTGAGAGACACGAGAATAGCTCAGGGCATTCCTGTGCACCCCTGACACCGAGAGCCCCATTCAAGTTTCCCCGCAGGTGGGACCCAGGGCTCCGGTCTCCTGCTCTTGGGGCAGACCCCAGCCAGGATCATGTGATGACCCGCTTTCGTCTGGATCAGCCCTTGGGCCTCTCCTTGTGTTCGCAGCTTGACACGCCTGAATATTCCAGACTCGTCTTGGGTCACATGCCCTTCAGTTTGGATTTGTCTGGTGCTGCCTCGCAGTGAGATACAAGTTACGCATTTTGGCTGGAAAATCACAGAAACGATGCCGAGTTTTTCTTGGGGCGCCCTGCTGGGGCGGGGATGGTGGCGTTCTGCCCATGTTCATCCTCTGCCACCGCTGAGCCTTCTTCGAGCGCTGTTGCTTCAGAGCCAGACCCTGTTACTCTCTGCGCTTACCTTCACCCTCAACCACACGCGCATTTCTGTAAGTTGACTTTTGTCACTGAACCATCTATGACAGAGCGTGTCCCGAGGCAGGACCTCCGGCCTCATCGTTCTCTCTAAATGTAGCCTTGTTGTTCCGCGGTAACGCAGGTCCGCTGATGGCCCTTCGGTCTGCCTCCACTCTCCCTGACGACATTGCAGCAACTGTCCTCGTGCAGGGACCTTGTGCCCTTGCGGGAGGCATTCGTTCTATTGCAGAAAGTTCAAATGACTAGAAATTTCTTCCTCCTTTTGAACCAAAGTCTAGCTCCTTGCAGCTTCCACCCGGGTCCTGCCTGCAGGAGCCATGGAGCTCTAAAGCCGAAGGCTTGTCCATCCAGCGTAACTGGCAGGTGGCTCAGGGAGGCAGGTGTGGAGCCCGTGGTCCTGGGCTGAGCCGAGCGCCCCAGGACAGGACTGTCCTCCAGACCTGCCTGCGAAGCGTCTCCCCCCAGGGTGCTGGTCTCGGCTCCTCTTCAGCACACTGCTTGTCTGGCAAGAGCCGGCTCTTCTGATGGATGGTGTTTTCCTGCAGAGCCGGTGGTGGAGCGGCTCCACTCAGTTTATTTCCCTGCTTGATCTGCTTTCCTGGTGAAATGGAAACAGTGTCAGGCTGAGTCTAAGTTAGCATTAAGTTTGAGTGCAGAAGAAGGAGGGAAGGAGAGAGGATGCGAGGGAAAGAGGAAAGAAGGGAGAGGAGGAGGAGGGGAGAGAAGGAAGAATAGGGAAAGAAATGTGAGAGAAAACCAGTTCTTTCACCAGACAGACCATTTCTCTTCCGTGTATTAAAAAAGAAGGCTCCAGAGGTAGTAATTCCAGGCTGGTGTGGCTACCGCATGCTCTTCAGCACCTCAGACTCCTCCTGTTGTGCTGTTCTGTCATTCCTAGCACTGTGCCTCATGGTCCATGGTGGCTGCTCAAGCTCCAACCATCATGTCAGCATTCCAGCCAACAAGAAGGGGAAAGGGGGAGACAAAGTCACTCCTTTTGTTTTGAGTAGAATGCATGAAAGGACCATCCCACACTTTGCCTTACAGTTTATTTGTTTGAAAATAGCTTCTCTTGCTGAGAAATACCTCTACGAGACACATGCTAGCTCTTAATGTTGGGCACCTCTGGGGACTGGGACAGGGTGGTGCTCCTGATTCTTGCTTGATGGTGAACCCCACGGGCTTATGAGGAGATGGATCCTCGAGGTGCAGCCAGAGTCCAATCCATTGGGGAGCAGCCATGTAGAAGTGTGTGGACCCAAGCCTTGCAGAGACCGTCCTGCGGGGGGAAGTTAGGAATTAGGCTGGTTGTGGGGCCCTGGGGGACGGTTCAGGGAGGCAGGTTTCACTTGCCCGTTGAAGGCTTTCAGTGCAGCAACATGACGGCTTTTCTCTGGGTGTTTGGGTGGGGGACAGCTCCCCGCACCTCCAAGTACACGTCCAGGAATGGAGATTGGAGGCTTCTCGGGCCCATGAAATTGTTCCTGAAAACTGGCAAGGGGCGGGCTGAAGCCCGGTCGTTAATCTTTGTTGAGCGCGTTTGTTCTGTGCCGGGTGCCGTCACGAGAGGTTGCGGGCACTGGCCTGCTCTGTCCTTCCAGCCTGTGCACCTGCAGCCCGGCAAGCAGAGGCGGGCAGTGGTCTGTCTGCTGCCCCGCGTCTGCAGCTGGAGGAGCAGAGCCTTGGCCTGGACGCACGTCCATCTGGCAGGCCAGACCGGACGGAGCAGACGCGGTTCCCACCCCGTGGAGGGCGTCGCCTTAGTGGAAGGAAGACGGGCTTCCATGGTGGAGGGAGGGACCCGGCCCGCCTGCGTGTCTGGAGAAGGGAGAGTCCCAGCGGCCGCTGCCGTCTTGGTGGTGCCCAGGGCAGTGTGTTCCAGGCCTACTGGCTATGGATGCCTGTCGGCCGCCGGGTGGAGGGCCCACACCTTTGAGCCGGGGCTGTGGAGCGACTGCTTCGCCCAGCCCCTGCTGTCTGGCCCTGAGCCGCCCAGACGCTCCTATTTATTACTCGGCTTCCTGTGCAGATCCGTCTCAAGGGCGACACGACACAGGTCCCCTGACAGCAGAATCGTCAGTGACAGCAGTCTCTGGTTTCCCGAGCTGGTCCAGCGAGTTGGGTCTGCACTGGTTCTGCGTCTTTGAGTCTGGCAGGTCCCAGAGGAGCAGGATGAATGGGATAAGGGGACAGACTCCACCCCATGCGGCCCACCTGGACTCCCAGCCACCCTGAGACCTGCGTTCCAGATCCTTCTCTGCAGTGGCAAGTGCTGCTTGTTCAGGTTTAGGTTGGGGTTTGGAGCTCTAGTGTGGACCCTGCTTGCTGGCATCCCCAGCCCTTCTGGAAGGTAGGATGTCCTTTATAAGTAATGAGCGGAAAGTTACTATTCAGCTGGGAAAGTCGCGGCTGGCCCCTGGCCCAGAGGACTCCAAGCAGCCCCGAGCTTCTGCACGTGTGTGGTGCTGATGCGGCTCAGAGAGGAGGGGGCCTTTTCAAAGCGAAGCCAGCGACAGCTCCTGGCTTCCAGGCCCTGAAGACAGAGGGGGGTCTGGGCTCCTAACCCAGCCTCTCACGGATGTTGAGCAGAGCACAGCCTGGTGCTTTGCTTCTGCTCCTGCCTCCGGCGGGTGCTGGAAGATTTAGAACCCAGCTGGCCCCGGGGGGGGGGGGGGCCGGGGGCCTGATTCCTTAGCGTCTGCCTGTTACTGTGGACACGGTCCCACGGAGGCTGATCTCAGTGTGGAGTCACTGAACGAGGAGTTGGAAGGAGATCACCCCCGCCCCACTCCCCAGGCCCCCTTCCCGTGGGTCAGCACCCGTGACCCGTGATCACTGGGCTGAAGGTCACCTGACTCCCAGTGCGTGGAGCAGGATCACCCCCTGCCCGGGGAGCTGTAAGCGGGAGAATCTCTAGGAAAGTTTCAAAGGTGTCTCTGAAAGCCAGAAGGGTGCCTCACCCGAGGCCGCGTGGCGTACAGGAGAGCGCAGCCAGGGCCCGTCCTGTGCAGCGAGGAGCCTCACAGCCGGAGCGGATGCGTAACTGCGCCGAGAACATGAGAAAGCAGGGCCGTGGTGCTAAGTGTACCACTGAGTGGGGGCCGGAGGGCTCCTCAGTGACTGAGTGAGGGGTGGGCGTTGATGGACGGCCCGGAAGAGAGCGCTAAGGTGTGGTTCAGCGGAGACCCGGGGTGCAGGGCCCAGGGCCGCACGTCTCCCAGGGGTCTCCAGGGCCCACACTCAGGGCGTGTGTGTAAGACGTGGTGCAGAGGGAGGGGCGCATCACTGGACCCATCCCCGCGAGCCCTGCCCTCCCTCTGTCCTCTCCTGGCGACGGCCCCGCCAGTGGGCTCAGTCTCCACCTCGGTGCCTAAGGAGGCTCCAGCTCCGGGGAGTCGGTTGGTGAGGGTGGGCCTGCTGTTGGTGTTGGCCAGGCTCTCCAGGGGCCCTGGGGCCGGGTAGGTGCGTGCACGTGTACGGGAGGGCCGGGCCCAGATGGCGGCGCAGAAGTGAATGACGAACAGAACAAACAGCAGTGTGGTCTTGACCTTGTCCTGGCTGGGTCTCTGGGAACTGGGCGCTGCACTCCAGCTGCGTCAGGCTGCACTTTTTCAGTTCCCCATTGGCCCCTCTTTCCCAGGCTGCTGCTGCTGCCCAGCCCAGCTGGAAGCCTGGCCACGGGCCTGTGGTCCCTGTCCTGCGGCTGGCCCAGCAGCTGGGAGTGGGGCTCTGCGTGCCACCGCCTGGCCTGGCCTGGATGGGGACGTGGGCGTGGCCGTCTGTCTGTGGGAGTCAGACGAGAGGTTGTGGGTGCAGGGGACGTGGCAGTACACGGCTGTCCGGCAAGGCACCAACCCTCGGAGCCGCCTCTGTAAACGCGCAATAAGATCTGCGGCTCAGGGTCCCGTGGGATCCAGTGGGCCGTGTGGTAAACCGCCTTGCAGCAGACCTTGACTGCGCCCACCCTCCTTTGGAGGCTCCTCTTGGACCTTCTCGCATTTCCCTGCTCTCTTCCTTCCCCACAAGGGACACCTCAGCCCCCTCCCCATGTCCCGGACGGTCCCTCCTCTTTCCTGCTGAGGTCCGTGGTGTGGGTCCCCTTAGCTCGGCCCGACCCTCTGCAGACGCCGAGCCCTTGACCGGGGCCGTGTCTGGCACAGGGCCCTCACTGCATCTGGCGAACAGAAGGATCCCAATGAGAGTCTCAGTCATGGGGTGGCCTGGGGGCCGGGACGTCTTTCTGCAGAGTTCCGTGACTGCCCCCGCCACCCCCAGTGGCTGGCTGCAGACACTCAGCCCGCCTCCAAACCTGGGGGAAACCGCGGACGGTCACACTCGGGACACCAAAGCCAAGACCTCCCTGCAGTTGTGAGCCCAGGGACACTGCTTCTCCCGATGTGCTGGAAGCAAGAAACGCCCCTGAGTCCAGGGACAAGGCTGGCTTGCCTTCTCCCCAAGACGTTCTCTGTTGAAGCCCATTTCCGAAGCCCACCTGCCTGGGCAGGCACGCGTGCCTCCGGCCGGCTGGTAGCACAGGGCACGGGGACCGAGAGCCCATCCCCTTGTGTGCAGGGGGGCGGGGGTGGGGGGGTGCTGGTCAGGGCGGAGCTGGTGACTCAATTCACTGTCCTGTCCCCCAGGGCCCCCAAGGAGAGAGAGCAGGCTGAGTTTCCAAGTGCAGGCGTCTTTAGATTTCAAGGAGTCTTGGTGGTTCCGCGGTGCCCCCGAACTCTCACAGGGTCCGGGAGACGGGCCTTGGCCAGGAAAAGGCTAACAGCGGGTGTCCAGAGCTCCTGGGGAGACTGTGCACCTCACAGGGTGTCACCTTGTGACCTCAAGGTTCTTAACTGTTCCCCATGATAACACTTGGGGATGAGCCCGGCGTGGACCAGCTGTCACTCACTCCCCGGTCCCCACGCTTGCTCTGCGCAGCCACGAGTGCAGACGGCTCGCTTGGTTCTGGGTCTGGCTCAGGAGATGCCCTTCTTCTTCCCCACTTTTCCTTCAGGGGGTGCCCTCCACCCCTGGGGCCCAGCTGCGTACCCCCTCCAGAGCTTCCCCCCAAAGCTTTCTCTCAAACACTCCACTGCCGTCAGCTGGATCAGGTCTTCCCAGAACCGGGAGGCAGGGCCGTGCAGGGGGCCTGGGGCTGGGCCGGGCTCTGGTCCTGACCCCTCCATCGCGTGGGGGGGGCCCGGGAACGCCGCTTCACCTCTTCCTGTTCCGTTTTCTCCTGTCGCCTGGCATAGTCCAGAAACGCACAAGCGCTCTCACGTGGGTCATGGGCGAGTGTGAGATGGAGGCGGGGAGCCGGGAGCCCCCAGACTGGCCCAGTCTGTCCCACCTTCTGTGCAGATCTGGGAGAGTGGCTTCCTTCGCAGGTACAGAGTTTCCTAACCCTTCAAATTAGAGACTTGAATCTGGAAGGTGCCGGGCTCACTTAGACGTGTTGTGAGGAGCTTTGGAGGCCGTATCAAGTGCTGCTTCTGCTGTGACCTCTTTGGCATCCACTGCCCTTGGCTCCAGCTCGCCCCAGGCAGGGACCCTGTCCTGGGCTTTTTGGTGCTCCTGGCATGCATGTGGTTTAAAATCCGCTCTGGGCTATTAAGATCCCGAAGTCTGCCTTTGAACTTTCAGTCGCCCTGGACAAATGTTTGGAGGGTGAACGCTTTTCTCTTTCGATCCAAGCACATGGAATTTAAAAGCATTTTCCCCTCGTGGCGCGTGGTCAGTCGCTCCCAAAGGCAGGAAGCCTACGTGCTGATCGTGCTGATAGGCCTCCCTTTCCGCGGCCTCCCCTCCCATGGCTGAGACCAGCCCCTGTCGGGTGGGTCCTTTACCACCTCTTGCAACTTGATTAGAGTCCCTTGCCTTCGCCTGGGAGGCCGGGTGTCAGGCTGCCTCTCCGGGCAGAAGTGGCTGATTGACAGGTTGATTTAAAAACTGTGACTTGTACCATTGAGGTTACCGAGGTCGAGCAATTCTCGGCCACACAGGGCGGAAAACTTTCCTGTGTGTACGAAATACCTCCTGGGCGGGCAGCGCTCCTACACCGGCTGACCCAGACCCGTCCCGCTCACCTGCTCACCCTCCGTAGCCGGGCTGGCGAGGTAGCTCCCTAGGGCTGCAGCGGCACATACTGAAAGCAGGTGGCTTAAAACAGGGGCAGTGGATTCTCTCAGTCCTGGGGGGTGAGGGTCTGAAACCGAGGGCGGGGCCCATTCCCTCTGCAGCCTCCCAGGAAGCCTCTCTCCTTTTCCCCTCCTTTCTCTCCTCTTCTGCTGCTTTCTGCTGCCCTGGGCTTTCCTTGGCTTGTGGCCTGGCTCCAGGCTCCGTCTCCGTCAGCCCATGGCCTTCTCCTGTGTCCAGAGGTCCTTTTTCTTCTTAGGGCACCACCGTTGTGTCCGAATCGAGTCTGACCCATCTGCAAAGCCTCTACTTCCCAGCGAGGCCACGGGTACCAGAGGTTAGGGCTGCAGTGTGTCATTTGGGGAGACCAGCCCACGCCAAAGAGGAAAACTGCACCCAGATTTTTATTTTTTAAAAAATTTCTTTATTTTTTTTGTCATTTTAGGGCCGCACCCGTGGCACAAGGAGGTTCCCGGGCTAGGGGTCTAATTGAAGCTATAATTGCTGGCCTACATCATAGCCACAGCAATACGGGATCCAAGCCGCGCCCACGACCTACACTGCAGCTCAGGGCATCGCCTGCGACCTACACTGCAGCTCAGGGCAATGTTGGATCCTTAACCCGCTGAGCGAGGCCAGGGATCGAACCCACATCCTCATGGATACTAGTCGGGTTTGTTTCTGCTGTACCACAATGTCAACTCCATGATTTTTCCTTCTATTTGGTGATTAAATTTGGTGATGTGTTACCTTCAGAACACGCTGCATTTGGAAGAGCCACCTAAAAGAGTAGGATGGCTGGTTTTATTTTACTCACTTATTGGTTGTGACACTTCCTGTGATAACAAATGACCCATTTTGGGTGTTTCTGGCTGTCGTTCATCGCTGTGGCCTCGCGTTGGCCTCCCTGTGGCTGGATGTCTAAGAACGGTGCTCCCTTCTTTGCCGCCGTCACCTAGAACGTCCTTCCTCCACTTCAGGGTGTGGTTCAGGTCCACGGAAAGAGCCCAGAGCCGACTGGGTTCCAGGGCTGGTTTTGCCACGGTGACAGGGACGAGCGTGGGGTAACGCCCAGGGGACAGGTGTGGGAGCGATGCCCAGGGGAGCCGGGCTCCAGCCTCCTCCCTCCGGGAGTCGCACAGGATGTGCTTAATTCCCCAGCGACGAGCCGTGACAGCACGTGTGCAGTGTTGTCCAGCAGGGACGCTCGGGACCCAGTGACATGAGCACCCCTGCCTGGCAGGTACCAAACCCCAGGCTCGCAGGAGAGCGGGAGTCCGGCACCAGCCACACCGGACACACGGCGTAGCGCGGGGAGCCGCCCCTCAGTCCTGGGAGTGGGGGTACCCGCCGCAGCCCAGGTGCCCAGATGCCAGCCCAGGGCCGGCCTGGGAGGCAGGGCCCCCAGTCTCGGGCCGCTGTGTCAGCTCTTCTGCACAGCGCTGCTGCCCTGCGTCACTCCCTTCGGGCGCCTCGAGACCCTAATGCCTCGGGGGTTTGATACTTGCAGCTTCCCAAACCCCTCCCTGGAATCCCAGCACCTCTCCCACTACCCCCACCCCGCCCCTGCTCTGCTTTTGACCCCGAAGTCCTTGTAACAGAGATGCCTGTGGCCAGCCCCTGCCCAGCACTCGCTCCCTACGCCTCCGGGTTTGTTTGCTTCTTTATTGCTCTTTTATCCCACGTGGCGCACGCACTGCAGTGTGTCATCACTCGGTCCCACAGTGCAGGATTAATTCTATCACTGGCATTCGTGTTTCAGCTGGGGCTTTAAAAAAAACTGAATCCACGGAGAGTTCCCTGGTGGTACCGTGGGTTAAGGATCTGGTGTAGTCACTATAGCAACTCGGGTCACTGCTCTGGCACAGGTTTGATCCCTGGCCTGGGAACTTTCCACATGCCGTGGGCGAGGCCAAAAAAATTAGAATGTGTAACTGTGGATCTTTTATAAATCGGCTGATCTGTATGTAGCATTTCACCCTCTTCGGTTTTCAGGTGGTGTGATGTCTGTTCATTCTCCTTCGGCCACTGACAGCGCGCGGTGGACACGCCTGTGTTGTTGTACAAGCCTCTTCCTGAAGTGCCGGCTTGTCGGGGTCTCTGTTTACCTGCTGTGGGTGTTACGACTTTGAGCCCTTAATTACGCTCTTTGCCTGCAGATTTCCAGACCCAAGAGCGCTTTTGCTCTAATAATGGAGCAGAAGTCAGCTGTTGCGAGGAAACCAGGCCGCGACTTAGTGACTGACATGGTTTCTTTAAGTGACACGCCACTTCCCCTGGGTTCTCAGCTGCTCCCCTTCAGAGCAGACACCCCCCCCCCCATTGTTTATGCGTCCCTGGGTTTTTGAAGCTCGAGCATAGTCACGGGGTTGATGGGGGGCTCTGTGTTGGGGAGCGGGCTTGTGTTTAGCTTCTCACCTCGTCTGACGTGTTCAACATTCACCTTTTGGTGCAGCTTCCAAAAAGTTTGCACCTCCAGGTTCCAGAGTGTGATGGCAGAGCGGGGGTCGGGGTGTCTCATTCAGAGAAAAGGTTCCCCTGCAGATAAACCCTGCATGCGCCCCAGTTCTCTTCCTCGGTCCTGGGGTCCGCGGCCAGGCTCAGAACAGCTGTCTGCCGAGCCCGCGCATGCGTGCTGCCCAGGGCTGGGGAAGCGCGGTTGCGTCTTCCGGTCCAGCCGGGTTCTCCGCATCCGCAGTCACATTCCACGTGGGGAGGAGGCCTCCGTGCCCAGGTCGTCGGCTCTGAACGTCGTCTTTAAGCAATCTGTCTGAGTCCCAAGGGAACAGTATAATCTTGGAACCCTCATGTTTACACACCGGCCAAACACTCTCCACGGCGGAGATCTGGGTCCCCAGCCGTCTTCTTTCCAGGCCGCTCTCTGGCTCTCCCTGTCCTCGCCTTCCCTTCCTTCCCCAAATATTTATCCAAACCCTTCTGTGGATGAGGCACAGCAGGGACTGCAGAAACAGCCAGAAGGACGTTATGCCCTTGCCGACCTTTGCATGTGTCAGTGGAAGGGAGACACGTTCAAAGGGATCTCAGCCCCAGGGCCCGGCGGGGCTACAAGCTAATTTGGGAAGACTTCCGCCGGAAATTGCCTCGTGCGGTCACTCAGGCTGCCCGGCCCGGAGTCTGCCTCCAGGAATTCAGGGCAGGAGGCAGGAACCCAGCACAAGGTGACTTGAGATGCCCGGTGTGCTCCACGCTGCTGAAGGCTTGTGGGCAGAGCTGGTGCCTGTGAGAACAGCGGGGCTCAGAGCAGGGCTCTCTGCCTTTTCTTGGCGCTCACAGAGGGCCTGTTTAAGCTGAGCTGGGGTGGAGAGAACATTCTGGATCCCTAGCTGGAGGGGTGATGGCTCAGGTGCGTTAGTACTCGAAGACAGCCAGGACGGTTCTGCCATGGACGCGGGGACTGCCGACTTCACCCACAGCCACAGGGAACCTAGCGTGAAAGAGAGGAAGAGAGCATCAGCAAGTGTTTGTGCGGCCTTGATCCCACGTGTAGGGCAAGGGCAGGAAGGCGGCCTGGCTCCAGGGCCGGGAGGGCAGCCAGGCAGCAGACAGATGGGGGTTCGGCTCTAGCTGCAGAGGGCGGGGACCGGGATGAGGAGGGCCAGGCTGCGCAGGGAGCGGACTTGGCTGCAGAGGGCGCTGTGGCCGACCGGCGGCCTCCCCGCCTCCCCAAGGCAGTGGCCAGACTTTGGGGAGTGCTCACATTGACTCTTCAAGCCCCACCAGTTGGCACGAGACCGGGCAGAGCAGCCTCACAGCCTCAGGACCTGAAGACAGTCGGGTCCCACCAGTGGGAGGGTGGGCCAGACAGCGGCGGTGCTTGGTGCCCCGGGAGGAAGGGGCAGACCCCACAGCCACGTGCGTGGACCTTAGCGCCGCACAGGGTGGCAGGAGCCCTGCCCAGGACAGACTCCCGGCGTGGTTCTCTTTCTATGAGCGACTAGAACTGGCACGTCTACTACAGGCTGGAAAAAATGGGGGCGCTGGTCACTGTGAGGGGTGGGGTTTGAGCAGAAGAGGCGCGAAGGAACTTTCTGGTTGATCGTAGTGTATATCTTGGTAGGGGTTTGGGCTGTGCCGTTGTATGTATTTGACAAAACTCAGCAAATAGATAAGTAAAGTTTATGTATTTCATTTGTAAATTTTACATTAAAAGAAAAACGGTAAGGAAATTTAACAACATGCACACTGAGGTCATCAGTTCCTTCATGTCTCTCAGCCTTAGTTCCCTCACCTGTAAAATGGGTCAGTATATAACCTATGTTGCAGGGGTTGCTGTGAGGAAATAGTGCGTGGAAGGTTCTGGAAATTTCAGTTAAATGCTTAACCCCCCAAGCAGTGATTTGTGCCCTGTGTCTCCACATCAGTCCTTGCAGGTCCCCCCTTCCCATCGCCCCGGGGAGCCATCCTGGTCGCACTCGCGCAGCCTCCTCAGCCCTTCTGCTTTTCACTCTCAGCCAGAACCTTATTTTCAAGCATCTTCAATTTCTTCTTTCCACAGATTATGTCTTCCAACAAAGTGGCCTAATATTATGAAAAGTGTGCTTGAACTGGAGGGAGATAAAAACCCAAAAAAACCCTGGGCTCAGGGCTAGAGAACACTAACAAAGTATCTGACACATGGAAAGTGCTTGACAAGTACAAGCCATCATTTCCGTGCAAGTACTGGCTCTTCTGACTTAATAACAGCAGGCGTCATAACGGCGGCTAACACTTGAGCACCTGACAGGTCCTGTGGGGTTACCAGTGCTGTTCCCATTGCACAGATGGGGAACCTGAGGCTGGAAGGTCCCAGCCAGGCTCAGAGCTGCTCTGCCTGACCCTCAAGCCTGTGCCCTTGACCTCCTGCCCTGCCACATCTTGGGACCGGTGTGCCCCTGGGGACCTCTGTTCACTTAGCGGAGGGAGGAGGGAGAGCGGTCCTGCGTTCTGTGGAGGAAGAAAGAGCAGTGCCTCCTCGTAGTGCCGGCTGACGGTGCCCTTGTCTCCGTCGCTCACGCGCGGGTAGGTCTTTTCTGCCAGAGCCTCTGCTCCATCCTTTGTCCCCCAGCCCATGCCTGGTGGCCGGGCTCCCAGAAGGTGCAGCCCCCACCTGCCACCCACATCCCTCTCCTCTCCGATGGGGTCCTTTGCCCCCTCTGCTCCTCAGCCCACAGCCGGGACCGTCTCTATAGGAGTGTTTTTTGGAAAAGCACAGTGGATTTGCCCACGGGAGATGCGGTTCAGATTGTAGCCGCACCTTCCACCGCTTACGGTCTCAGGCACATCACCTGATCTCCCTGAGTGTCACCGTTCTCATCCGCAAAACCTCACAGCGTTACGGTAAAGCCAGAGGGAGACGGCAGAGTGAAGGGCGCCACACGCTCTGGGTACTGCTCTTACGCGTCTGTCCTTCTGCGTCCCCGTAGCTGCTCTAACCGCGCCCGGCTTTTCCCGGGCGTTGTCTCACACAGTCCAGGAGCACTTGAGGTTAACCCCGATTGACTTATTTTTCTTAATGGATTTTATTTCAATTATAGGTGTACGTAAATCATCACAAGTCAATTTTATAGATTTTGTATCCCAAACCCACAGTGCATCCCCCCACCCCTCCAAATTGTCTTATTTGAAAAACCAAGGTTTTCCAAAGTCTGTGAGTCATTCTCTGTTCTGCAAGTAAGTTCTTTGTGTCTTTTTCGTTTCCACATGTAAGTGGTAGCATTGGGTGTTGCTGTCTGATTGTCTGACTGGTTTCCCTTCGCATGATAATTTCTAGGTCCATCCATGTTGCTATAAATGTTGGTAATTCTTTCCTTTTAATGGCTGAGTAATATTCCATTGTGTGTATGTACCGTATCTTCCCTAGCCACTCCTCTGTCGATGGGCATTTAGGTTGTTTCCATGACCTGGCTATTGCATAGAGTGCTGCAGTGAACAATGGAGTACATGTGTCTTTTCGAGTCCTGGTTTCCTCTGGATAGACACCCAGGAGTGGGATTGCTGGATCAAATGGTAATTCTATTTTGAGTTTTCTGAGGAATCTCTATACTGTTTTCCACAGTGGTTGCACCAGTTTGCATTCCCACCAACAGTGTAATAGGGATCCTTTTTCTCCACACCCTCTCCAGCACTTACTGTTTGTAGACTTTTTGATGATGGCCATTCTGGCCGATGTAAGGTGGTACCTCATAGTGGTTTTGATTTGCATTTCTCTAATGAGGAGCGATGTTGAACATCTTTTCATGTGTTTATTTGCCATCTGTATGTCTTCTTTGGAGAATTGTCTGTTGAGGTCTTCTGCCCATTTTTTGATGGGGTTGTTTGTTTCTTTGGTGTTGAGCTGTAGGAGCTGTTTATAAATTTTGGAGATTAATCCCTTGTCAGTTAAATCATTTGCAAATATTTTCTTCCATGCTGTGGGTTGTCTTTTCGTTTGTTTAGAGTTTCCTTTGCTGTGCAGAAACTTTGAAGTTTAATTAAGTCCCATGTGTTTATTTCTCTTTTTATTGTCCTTACTCTGACACATGGATCTGAGAAGATACTGCTATCATTTATGTCAGAGAGTGTTTGGCCTATGTTTTCCTCTAAGAGTTTTATAGTATCTGGTCTTATATCTAGATTTTTAATCCATTTTGAGTTTATTTTTGTGCATGGTGTTAGGAAGTGTTCTAGTTTCGTTTTTTTACATGTAGCTGTCCAGTTTTCCCAGCATCACTTATTGAAGAGGCTGTAGATGCGTGGATTTAATTCTGGGCTGTTCCACTGATCTATATTTCTGTCTTTGTGCCAGTTTCATACGGTTTTGATGACTGTAGCTTTGTAGTATAGTCTGAAGCCAGGGAGTCTGATTCCTCCAGCTCCAATTTTCTTTTTCAGCATGCCTTTGGCTATTCTGGGTTTTTTGTGTTTTGAGACAAACTTTAAAATCTTTTGTTCTAGTTCTGTGAAAAAGGTCCTTGGTAATTTGATAGGGATTGCACTGAATGTGTAGATTGCCTTGGAAACCAGCTTTTAGTTTCATTGATCTTTTCTATGGTTTTCTTCATTTCTATTTCATTGATTTCTGCTCTGATCTTGATGATTTCTTCTCTTCTACTAGCTTTAGGTCTTGTCTGTTCTTCCCTCTCTAGCTGCTTGAGATGTAAAGTTAGGTTGTTTATTTGAGTTTTTTCTTGTTTCCTGAGGCTTGTATTGCTGTAAACTTTTCTCTTAGAACTGCTTTTGCTGCATCCCAGAGGTTTTGGGGTGTTGTGTCTTTGTTGTCATTTGTTTCTAGGTATTTTTTAATTTCCTCTTTGATTTCTTCAGTGATCCATTGGTTATTTAGTAGCGTGTTGTTTAGTCTCCACGTATTTGTATTTTTTGGCATTTTTTTCTTGTTGATTTCCAGTCATATAGCATTGTGGTCAGAGAAGATGCTTGATATGATTTCAATTTTCTTAAAGTTACTGAGGCTTGATTTGTAGCCCAGGATGTGATCAAACTTAGAGAATGTTCCATGTGCACTTGAGAAGAATGTGTGTTCTGTTGCTTTTGGATGGAATGTCCTATAAATATCTCTTCAGTCCATCTGATCTAATGCTTCATTCAGGGCCTGTGTTTCCTTATTGATTTTCTGCCTGGATGACCTGTCCATTGCTCTAAGTGGGGTGTTAAAGTCCCCCACTATGATGGTGTTATTGTTGATTTCTCCTTTTAAGGTTGTTAGCAGTCGCCTTAGATATTGTGGTGATCCTATGTTGGGTGCATAGATATTTAAAATGGTTGTATCTTCTCCTTGGATTGATCCTTTGATCATTATGTAGTGCCCTTCCTTATCTCTTAAAATGTTCTTCATTTTAAAGTCTGTTTTGTCTGATAGGGGTATTGCTACTCCGGCTCTCTTTTGATGCCCATTTGCATGGAATATTTTCTTCCATCCTCTCCCTTTCAATTTGTATGTGTCTCTAGAAGTGAGGTGGGTCTCTTGAAGACAGCATATATGTGGGTCTTGTTTTTGTATCCATTCGGCTAGTCTATGTCTTTTGGTTGGGGCATTCAGTCCATTAACATTTAAGGTAATGATTGATAAGTATGTTCTTATTGCCATTGTATTAACTGTTTAGGGTTTTTGTTGCTCTTTTTTCTTCCCTTATTCTCTTGTTGTCTCCTCTCACAAGATGGCTATCTTTAATGTTGTATTTGAGTTCATTTTTCTTATTTGTTTGTGTATCAATTGTAGATTTTTGGTTTGCAGTTACCCTGAAGTTTTGATATAGGAGTCTATATATAACTGAGATTGTTTTAAGTTGTTGGTTTCTTAATTGCCCGTGCTTCTCCGGTGACCTGCATTTGTGCTCTCTTCTCATGATTTCTGATTTTGGTAGTATAATTGTGCATGGATGCTTTAGTATCTTTACTGTATATATGCCTTTATTGTCATTTGTGGTGTTTTTGTTTCTGGTTGTGGCCTTTTCTTTTCTGCCTAGAGAAGTTCCTTTAGGATTTGTTGTAAAGCTGGTTTAGTGGTGCAGAAATGTCTTAGCTTTGGCTTATCTGTAAAGGTTTTGATTTCTCCTTCAAATCTGAATGAGAGCCTTGCAGGGTAAAGTAATCTCGGTTGGAAGTTTTTCCCTTTCATCACATTAAGTATATCATGCCACTCCCTTCTGGCCTGCAGAGTTTCAGATGAAAAATCTGCTGATAACCTTCTCGGGGTTCATTTGTTTCTTTTCCCTAGGTGCTTTTAATATTTTCTCTTTGTCTTTAATTTTGGTCATTTTGATTAATATGTGTCTGGGGGTGTTCCTCCTTGGGTTTATTTTATATGGTACTCGTTGCGCATCCTGGACTTGAGTGAGTGGTTCCTTTCCCATATTAGGAAAGTTTTCGGCTATAATCTCCTCTAATACTTTTTCTGTCCCCTTCTCTCTCTCTTCTCCCTCTGGAACCCCTATAATATGGATGTTGGTGCATTTAACATCATCCCAGAGTTCTCTGAGACTCTGCTCATTTTCTTTCAATCTTTTATCTCTTTTCTCTTCCACATTAGTGATTTCCACTAATCTGTCCTCCACCTTGCTGATTTGTTCTTCTGCCTCCTGTATTCTACTGTTGGCTGCTTCTAATGAATTTTTTATTTCAGTTATTGTATTTTGCATCTCTTCTTGTTTAATTTTTACAGCTTGTATTACTTTGCTCAGTGTTTCCTGTAAATTATCAGTCTTTGCGTCCAGTTTATTTCCAGTGCCTTGCATCATCTTCAGCATCAACAGTCTAAAGTCTCTTTCTGGGAGGCTGGTAATCTCCTCATCACTGAGTTGTTTCTCTGGGCTTTTCTCTTTCTCCCTTATCTGAGTTAGAGTTTTCTGTCTTTTCATTTTTATAGGTTTTTGGTGTGGTGACCTTTTTGCCGACAATAGAGTTGTAGCCTCTCTTAGTTCAGGTGTTTGTCTTCCCTGTGGCTAAAGTTGGTACTGGGATGGGGGAGGGCAGCTTGCTGTAGGCTTCCTGATGGGAGGGATTGGTGTC
The DNA here is from genome assembly GCA_004024745.2 of Catagonus wagneri. Classification (NCBI taxonomy): domain Eukaryota; kingdom Metazoa; phylum Chordata; class Mammalia; order Artiodactyla; family Tayassuidae; genus Catagonus; species Catagonus wagneri. The sequence goes on from PVHT021183511.1 coordinate 328,247, forward strand.
TGCCCACTGGTAGGTGGGGTTGATTCCCATCCCTCTAATGGGTGGGGCTTTGTCTCTGGATGAGATTAGAGGCTGGCTGTGTGCCTGAGGGGACTTTATGCAGCCTGTTTACTGATGGGTGGGGCTGAGATCCCACCTGAATTGCTGTTTGGCCTGGGGCTTCTCAGCGCTGATGGGAGGGACCAGATTTTCCCAAAAATGGCACCTCCAGAGAAATGCAGGCTGATGAATGTTCCCGAGAGGTTCACCTCCAATGCCCTTCCCCCACAACAAGCCAGCGTCACCCCTATTTTCCCAGGAGACCTTCCAAGAATCGCAGTCAGGTTCCACCCGGATTCCTATGGAGACTTTGCTTTGCCCTGAGACCCAGTGCACGTGAAAGTCTGTGTGTGCTTTTCAAGAATGGGGTCTCTGTTTCCCCCATTCCTGTGGAGCTCCTGCACACAAGCCACACTGGCCTTCAATGCCAGATGCTCCGGGGGCTCTTTCTCCCTGTGCCAGATTCCCAGACGTGGGGATTTCATGTGGGGCTCAGAACTCTCAGTCCTGTAGCTGAGTCTCTGTGATACAGTTACTTTCCAGTCTGTGGGGCTTCCCACCCGGGAGGTATGGGGTTGCTTCTATCGCGTAATCGCCCCTCCTACCTCTTGATGTGGTTTCCTCTTTGTCTTCTGGAGTAGAATATCTTTTTTGAAAGTTTCCAGTCCATTTGTTTGAAGGTTGCTCGGCATTTTGTTGTAGTTTTGTTGTTTTGCGGGGAGAAGTTGAGCTCCAGTCCTTCTATTTCGCCATATACGCATGCATGGAGTACCAGAATGGGAAGAGGATTGGTAGAGTTCTTGAGTTTCACATATACACACATCCATTCTTTTTCAGATTCCTTTTCCATATAGATTATCACAGAACATTGGTTAGAGTTCCCTGTACTGCAGGTCTGCACTGGCCAATCATTCCACCTACCACAGTGTGCGTATGCCAATCCCAACCCCCAGTCCACCCCTCACCCATCTGTCCCTTTTGATAACCATAGCATTTGAATGTTGATGGGCATTTTCCCCCTGGGCTCTGGAAATTTATACACACACACACGTGCGCATGCACACACACACACACAGATACACAGTATATACACATATATGCACACACACATATATACATATATATGTATATCTATTTACATGTATTCTGGTGTTTGCATGTCTATCAGGCGTATACTGGATGTGGAATCCTGGGTCTTGGAGTGTATGTAATTTAGCTCATTGTGGTTTTAATTTGTATTTATCTGATTATTAATGAGGTTGAACATGCTTTCACATATTTTTTGGACTTCTGGATTTCTCTCCTTTTCCTTTTTCTTTTTTGGCTATAGCTGCAGCATGCGGAATTTCACTGCCCAGGGATCGAACCTGCATCAAAGCTTTGACCTCAGCCACAGCAGTGACAATGCCAGATCCTTAACCCATTGTGCTACTAGGGAACTCTGACCTTCTGGGTTTCTTGTGAAAAATCTGCAGTTTTTCAGTTACGGTGTCTGTCATTTTCTTATTGATTTTTAGGAGATGTTTACAGAGTGAATAAGAACGAATTGTTTGGTACGTGTGTTATACATACCTTATCTCTGTGCAGTTTTGGTGGCATCTTTGGATAAATAGAAGTATTAAACTTCTGTAAAGTTGAATTTATCAATCTTTGTGGTTAATGACTTGTTTTTGTCTTACAGAAAGTTTCTGTCCTCTGAATTCTTTTTTTTTTCTTTTTCTTTTTGCCTTTATCTAGAGCCGCACCTGAGGCATATGGAGGTTCCCAGGCTAGGGGTCTAACAGGAGCTGTAGCTGCTGGCCTACACCACAGCCACAGCAACGCAGGATCTGAGCCGCATCTGCGACCTACACCACAGCTCACAGCAGCACTGGATCCTTAACCCACTGAGCAAGGTCAGCGATCGAACCTGCAACCTCACGATTCTTAGTCAGATTCATTAACCACTGAACCACGAAGGGAACTCCTGTCCTCTGAATTCTTGAAGAGAAACTTCTACATTAATTTTAAAGACTTTGTAGTATTGCCTTCACATATAGGCCTCTAATTCACATAGAAATGAGTGTTTTTTGTTTTTTTGGGTTTTTTTTTTTTTTTTTTTTTTTTTTTTTTTTTTTTTTTTTTTTTTTTTGCTTTTTAGGGCTGCACCCGTGGCATATGGAAGTTCCCAAGCTAGGGGTCAAATGGAGCTGTATAGCTGCCAGCCTACACCGCAGTCACAGCAACACCAGATCCGAGCCATGTCTGCGACCCACCCCATAGCTCATGGCAACGCTGGATCTGCAACCCACTGATCAGGGCCAGGGATCGAACCTGTACCCTCATGGATACTACTCGGATTCTTTTCTGCTGTGCCACAGTGGGAACTCCTAGAAATGAGTTTTCTGTGTGATGTGAGGTAGGGGTCCAGTTTTTTTTCCCATATGGATGCCTAGCTATCCCAGCATACTTATTAAAGCAGAACACCATAGAGTGACATCTTCAAAAAGATGAACAAAACTGTCAAATTAGGATCTGAACCCAGCTCAAGCATCACTCGAGAGTAATTGTGAAACAGAGACATTTCACATGGGAGATTAGTGACCTGTACCAGAAGGCCTTTTAAGGAGTCCCCGTCGTGGCGCAGTGGAAGCGATTCCGACTAGGAAACATGAGGATGCAGGTTCGATCCCTGGCCTCGCTCAGTGGGTTAAGGATCTGGCATTGATGTGAGCTGTGGTGTAGGTTGCAGATGGGGCTCAGATCCCGCGTTGCTGTGGCTGTGGCGAAGGCCGGCGGCTAGAGCTCCGATTCGACTCCTAGCCTGGGAACCTCCATGTGCCATGGGTGCGGCCCTAAAAAAAAAAAATAAATAAATAAAATAAAATAAAAAAGGAGAGCTTTTAAGAGCTGTAGACAGGAGTGGAATATGGGAAACAAGCAGAAGGAAGACCTGCCCACGTCTCAGCCCACTTTTTCACGGACCCTGTTCCGTTCCAGTTCTTTCAGGTCATGGGAAATGTTCAAGCAGAACCCACTGGACAGGCCATGAGCGTAGCCGGAGTGAGCAGTGGGGTTTGGTCTGTTCGACCCTCACTGTTAAATTGTCATTTCTTGGCGCAGCAGCAGGCTGCTGGGCTTGGGCGAGAGCTTTTGTCGAAGCGAGGTTTTCTTTAGCTTCACAGATTAAGGAGACCAGGGGGCATCTGCTCGTTCGTTTCCTCCCGAAGTGGAAGGGAGAAGCTTTTACAAGAAATAAATTTTTCAGCAAATCCAGTGTTTTTTTTTAACCTCTGTCTTTTTTTTTCCCCCCTGCAATTGTGACATGTCTACATGAAATGGGCCACAGGAAGGAAGCCTTGTTCGAGAAGCTATTTTCTGAACATTCCCCTACACCCTAGATTTCACAACAGGCTGCATGTAGGTGGGGACCCAGGGCTCGGGCCCTCAGTGGCAGCTGCAGCTTGGGAGTCAGACTCTGTCAGGAAGCACTACGGGTCCTCTCAGATCCACAGAGAAGCAAGGATCAGAGTGACCATTAAATATCGCCTTTGGAGAGAGAGACTTCCAGAATGGAGAGTCTAAACACTTCTGGAAATGAGCCTGAAGTGAGAGGTCAAGTCCAGCGAGACTCTGCAATGGGGAAGTGAAGAGTTTGGAGAAGGGCTAGGGAAAAATAGAATGACCCCACAGCCGGCAGGTCCCAGTGACCTGGCGCTGTCGCCCTCTCTGTGTCTGTTGGTTTAAGTTCACATGAATATGTTTGAAAATTCTGTCAAATATAGAATTTACTCCGCCGTCAACCCCCTACAATTCATCAATGTTAATTGTGCGTGTTTAGGTAGAAGTTTATGGAACTTCCAATGAAAAGATTGTGGCTCAGTATTCTGGGCAGCACTGTTGTCACAGAAGCAATGAAATACTTTTCCCAGACTTCCCATCGTGGCTCAGTGGTTAATGAACCCCACTGGTATCCATGAGGATGTGGGTTCAATCCCCGGCCTCGTTCAGTGGGTTAAAGATTTGGCGTTGCTGTGAGCTGTGGTGTAGGTCGCAGACATGGCTCAGATCCGGAGTTGGTGTGGCTGTGGCGTAGGCTAATGGGTACAGCTCCAGCTGGACCCCTAGCCTGGAGACCTCTATATGCCGCAGGTGTTGCCCCCCCACACCCCAAAAATACTTTTCTCCAAGCAGAGGTTTTCAAACCCGAGCCCACCTCAGAGTTAGTCACCGGGGGGCTTCTGTGATGACTGGCCACTCTCTTTCTTTTCCCTTTTTTTATTTTTTAGGGCTGCACCTGCGGCATGTGGAGATTCCCAGGCTAGGGGTCCAATCAGAGCTACAGGAGTCGGTCTACACCACAGCCACAGCAACAGGGAATCCGAGCCCTGTCTGCAACCCACATTGTAGCTCACAGCAACGCTGGATCCTTAACCCACTGAGTGAGGCCAGGGATCGAACCTGCGTCTTTTTTTTTTTTTTAGGATTGCTGCTCTTAAAGCTACTCTTTCACTAGAGATGGAGAGCGGGGGTTATTGGTTTATAGCCCGAGGAATGCGCCGCCCGCGTTGGCGTCTTGGGTAGCGACCTCCCTCAGTGCTTGCGCTCGTTGGCATGAATCGAGGGAGGGCTCCCTCCAGTTTCCCCAGCAGTCCGGCCTCTGAGAATGGCGTGGAGTTTGCATCCAGCCCTGCTGCCCTTAGAAGTACTGATCATGTCGCTTACAGGCAGGCCCAGACCCTCTTTTTGCCTTCCCTTCCCGCCATGGTTCTTCCTCCATCCAGTGGAGACCCGCGCCTCCTTGCACCTGTGCGTGCGGGTCGCGTGCGGAGGGCGGCGGCCGCCTTCGGTGTGGCTTCGCCGAGCTCGTTTCTTCGCGGATCCACCAGCTTCATGGTGGACGCTGCTCTGTAATGTGCCAGGGAGGACGCAGGCTCGGCCACGGGGGCAGTGGGGCTAGGGCACAGGCTGGTGCTGGGAGGCAGGTCTGCAGGACCGCACTCTCCCGGCTGTGCCCTGTCCCCCTCGCCGCATCCCGAGCCGCGCGGGAGCGGACCTGCTGCTCTCCTGGTCAGCGTCCTTGCGAGGGCGCGGATCCCAGCCCCGAGGAAGCGCTGCTCTCTTTAACCTGCCATCGTTACCGCTGCTGTATTTATTAATGCTGCTCCACAGTGTTAGCGGCCTCGAGAGAATGTCATTCAAACTCATGTTTTATTTTTTTGTGATGATTTTTATTTTTTCTGTTGCAGTTGGTTTACAGTGTTCTTTCAGTTTTCTGCTGTGCAGCAAGGTGACCCAGTCTCTCTCTCACTCGCTCTCTCTCGCCCTCGCTCGCTCTCGCTCTCGCTCTCTCTCTCTCTCTCTCTCTCTCTCTCTCTCTCTCTCTCACACACACACACACACACACACCTTTTTCTCACATTATCCTCCATCATGCTGCATCCCAAGTGACTAGATATAGTTCTCAGTGCTATACAGCAGGGTGTCATTGCTGATCCACTCCAAAGGCAACAGTTTGTATATTTTAACCCCAAATTCCCAGTCCATCCCACTCCCTCCCTCTCCCCCTTGGCAGCCACAGGTCTGTTCTCCATGTCCGTGGTTTTCTTTTCTGTGGAAAGGGTCATTTCTGCCGTATATTATATTAGATTCCAGATATAAGTGATAGCATATGGTATTTGTCTTTCTCTTTCTGACTTACTTCACTTAGTATGAGAGTCTCTAGTTCCGTCCATGTTGCTGCAAATGGCATTATTTTGTTCTTTTTTATGGCTGAGTAGTATTCCATGGTGTATATGTACCACATTTTCTTAATCCATTCATCTGTTATTTAAGTCATTTAGGTTGTTTCCATGTCTTGGCTATTGTGAGTAGTGCTGCAGTGAACATGTGGGTGCATGTGTCTTTTTTTTTTTTTTTTTTTGCTTAATGAATTTTATTACAATTATAGGTGTACAGAAATCATCACAAGTCAATTTGATAGCATTTGAGTCCCAAACCCTTAGTGCATCCCCCCACCCCCCAGATTGTCTTGTTTGAAAAACCAAAGGTTTTCCAAAATCTGTGAGTCATTGTCTGTTCTGCAAAGAAGTTCATTGTGTCTTTTTAGTTTCCACATGTAAGCGGTAGCATTGGTGTTGCTGTCTTTGACTGGTTTCACTTCGCATGATAATTTCTAGGTCCATCCATGTTGCTATAAATGTTGTTATTTCGTTCCTTTTAATGGCTGAGTAATATTCCATTGTGTGTATGTACCATATCTTCCCTATCCACTCCTCTGTCGATGGGCATTTAGGTTGTTTCCATGTCCTGGCTATTGCATAGAGTGCTGCAATGAACACTGGAGTACATGTGTCTTTTCGAGTCATGGTTTCCTCTGGGTAGATGCCCAGGAGTGGGATTGCTGGATCAAATGGTTATTCTGTTTTTAGTTCTCTGAGGAATCTACATACTGTTTTCCACAGTGGTTGCACCAGTTTGCATTCCCACCAACAGTGTAATAGGGATCCTTTTTCTCCACACCCTCTCCAGCACTTATTGTTTGTAGACTTTTTGATGATGGCCATTCTGGCTGGTGGTACCTCATGGTGGTTTTGATCTGCATTTCTCTAATGAGGAGCGATTTTGAACATCTTTTCGTGTGTTTTTTGGCCATCTGTATGTCTTCTTTGAAGAATTGTCTGTTGAGGTCTTCTACCCATTTTTTGATGGGGCTGTTTGTTTTTTTGGTATTGAGCTGTAGGAGCTGTTTGTAAATTTTAGAGATTAATCTCTTGTCAGTTGATTCATTTGCAAATATTTTCTCCCATTCTGTGGGTTGTCTTTTCATTTTGTTTAGGGTTTCCCTTGCTGTGCAGAAACCTTGAAGTTTAATTAAGTCCCATTTGTTTATTTTTCTTTTTATTGTCCTTACTCTGACAGATGGACATGTGTCTTTTTCAAGGAAAATTTTGTCTGGATATATGCCCAAGAGTGGGGTTGCTGGATTATATGGTAGTTCTCCATTTACAGACTCATGTTTTAGATGAATCGGAGGCATAGAAAGAAGAGGTGTAAATGGACAGGAGTGGTGTAGCGGTCAGCATGCTGCATAACAAACTGCCCAGACTCAGTGGCTTCAGACTGCAGTGGCTTATTATTCCTCACGGTGCTGCGGGTGGACCGGGCAGTTGTGCGCTTGCTCTCACCTGGCTGGCTCATGCGGCAGCCGCCCACTGAGGAGCATCTCGTCCTGTGCATCTTCAGATGATGGTGAGAATGTTCTAAGAGGGCCAAACAGGAGCTGCCACGCTTGAGAAGTTGCAAGTCATTTCTGGTCCTTGCTGTGGTTGCAGCATGTCCCATGGCCCTCATGGGGGCGGACAGTGGGGAAAGTGACCCCCCTACTGAGAGGGGAGCAGCAAAGCCATGAGCCCAAAGGGGAAAACACAGGAAGCGCTACTCACCTTTGAGGAGGGGGCATTACTGTAACAGTCTGCCCAGATGATGTGGCCGGTTCCCGGCAGAGGCAGAACTTGAACCCAGGACTCCCGGTTTTGTTCTTTTCTATGACAGCGTGCTGCTCCAACATCCGTGGGGCTTTCTAGCATCCCGGGGCTTTTCTAGGAGTCCCCCTGTTCAGCCACAGGCCCGCAGCCCTGAGGAGGGGCAGGATGGATGGCGTGTGTCCGCCGCTGCGCTCCTGACTGTGCTGAGTGTCACTCCCTGGTGAACCCGCGGGGCAGCCCCTGCCCGTCGCCGCTCCAGTGGTTTCCTCCCCGCCGGTGTCGCTGGACGGGACGATTCTAAGTTATATCACCCCTGGGGGCACAGGCACAGTAGGGTCAGGGAGGAAAATATTGGGACTCCACTTATATTTCTGTTTGCCCAAAAAGGAAGCGAGCTGTACCAGGATTTGGAAGTGGAGAGAACCTGTACCCTCCCTGGGCCCTGAGGTCAGGTCGCTGAGTCCCGTAGGGACGGAGAGGCCTCGGGGGGGGGGGGATCTTTACCATCTCAGACTGATTATATTAGTTTCTTTTTTTTTTTTTTAATTTGTTTCATTATAACTGGTTTACAGTGTTCTGTCAATTGTCTGCTGTACAGCATGGTGACCCAGTTACACATACAAGTACACAATCTTTTTCTCACATTATCATGCTCCATCACAAGTGACCAGACATAGTTCCCAGTGCGTATAGCAGGATCTCATTGCTTATCCATTCCAAAGGCAATAGTCTGCATCTATTAACCCCAAATTCCCAGTCCATCCCACTCCCTCTCCCTTGGCAACCACAAGTCTGTTCTCCATGTCCATGATTTTCCTTTCTGTGGAAAGGTTCATTTGTGCATATATTAGATTCCAGATATAGGTAATAGCATATGGTATTTGTCTTTCTCTTTCTGACTTACTTCTCTTAGTATGAGAGTCTCTAGTTCCGCCCATGTTGCTGTAAATGGCATTATTTTGTTCTTTTTTATGGCTGAGTAGTATTCCATGGTGTATATATACCACAGCTTCTTGATCCATTCATCTGTTATTTAAGTCATTTAGGTTGTTTCCATGTCTTGGCTATTGTGAGTAGTGCTGCAGTGAACATGCGGGTGCATGTGTCTTTTTTAAGGAAAGTTTTGTTGGAATATATGCCCAAGAGTGGGATTGCTGGGTCATATGGTAGTTCTATGTTTAGTTTTCTGAGGAACCTCCATACTGCTTTCCACAGTAGTTGTACCAATTTGCATTCCCACCAACAGTGCAGGAGAGTTCCCTTTTCTCCACATCCTCTCCAGCATTTGTTATTTGTGGACCTTTGTGTTTTGTTTCCTTTTTCAGCGGTACCCATAGCATATGGAAGTTCCTAGGTTAGGGATCAAATTCTGGCTGTAGTTGCAACCTACTCACAGCTGCAGCAACGCTAGGTCCTTAACCCACGGTGTCACAGTGGGAACTCCCTGGTTATATTATCTTCATAGTTACAGTAACTTGCAGTGAGATAGAGGGTGACACAGATATGTTTTTGGCTGGCACAGAACTTCACTGGCAACATTGTTTAAAGAGTTGCTCAGTTTAAGGATAGCATATTCCTTTCCATTAAGGCACATGTTCCAAATCTGCTTCTTTTGTTTTTGGTCATGGGAACTGACTCCCTGTAGAATGGCTTAATTTCTCTCATTATAATCTACTATTTTTATTTATTTATATTTTAAATGTATTTATCTTATATGATATATTGCTTACCTTATAAGTATATATGAAAATCAGCACACTTAATCTGTCTCTTTGAAGAAAAGGACCTTCAGACTATTCAGAGAAAAATTTGAAAATGTTTTGGAATTTTTATTCCATTGTGATGTGATTCCTGGGACTGAAAATGAAATATAAATAATTGCTCATCTGTGCACCTAAACCTTTGGAAGCAGAGTCTTTTATACGCTCCACTGCAGCATTTTGCTGTGTTCAGTCTGTGCTGTGAGCAGCTTAGGAGCACCTGTGCTCTCCCGTTCATCTTCGTATTTTAGGATCCGCGCAGGGCCCGGTTCAGAGGTCACAGGGACTGACCATCTTTCACGGTTGAACCGTTTCTCAGTGTTTAGTGCAGAGCTCTGCTTGTGGGGAGTGCCCTGGAGAACTGTTATGGAATATTCCAGGAGGCATGAAGGGGGACTCCTGTTAAAACAACACTTGACTTTTCCCCAGGCTTGGTCCTTTCTCGGGGTGGGGGAGGCCTGTGGGGCGTACTGTCCCAAGCCGTCTTGCTGCAGGCTCTGGGAGAGCCTGTGTTTCAGCATCTGTTCTCTGCAGCCAGAAACAACTCTTGCCAGGAACGAGAAGACCTCCCAGCTCTCCATGGGCTAATACTGTCTGTACATAGGATTTGGCAACTAGGAAAGGTTGCTTTGCTGCTTAGTAATCGTATCCCGTGTTCCTTTTTCAGTTTTTTTGGTCGTTCAATGAATAGATTTGAGCAGAAGTCTTTAAGGTCCTGTGTAAGTTACGTCTTGCTGCTCTAAGCAAGTCCTGTGAACGTAATGGCGTAAAACAACACGGTTTCAGTCGCGGCCTGTGGTGTACAGCGTGGGGACTCTGGTTAACAGCGCTGCGTCACATATTTGAAAGTTGCAAAGAGAGTCCTTTTTTGTGGGGCCTTTTAGGGCCGCACCCATGGCATGTGGAGATTCCAGGCTGGGAGGTTCCACAGCCACAGCACTGCAGGATCCAAGCTGCGTCTGTGATCTACACCACAGCCCATGGTAACGCTGGATCCTTAACCCACTGAGCGAGGCCAGGGATCAAACCCGCATCCTCATGGATTCTAGTTGGGTTCGTTACCGTTGAGCCATGACAGGAACTCCAAGAGAGTAGATTTTAAAAGCTCTAAAAACAAGAAAAAAAAAATCTGTAACTACGTGTAATGACATGTTAACTAGACTCATTGTGGTGACCATGTCACAGTTATACAATTACTGAAGCTTTCATGTTGATACCTGAGACTGATGTGTGCTATGTCTGTTCCACCTCAGTCTTAAAAACCACCTAGACTTGTTATCCTTCAGGTCTGGGATCAGAAGCTGACCCAGGTCTTACTGGGCTGACACCTGATATCTCAGGGCTGCCTCCTGCTGGAGGCTCCGGGGAGAGTCATTCCCCGTCTGTCCCTCCTCCCGGAGGCGCCCGCGTTCCTTGGCTTGCGGCTCCTCCCTCCAGCTTCAAAGTCAGTGGTGTCACAGCTTCGACTTTCTCTTTCTGACCCTGTGTCCGCCGTCGCGTGGCTTTGACCCACCTCCCTCCCTCTTGTAATGACCCTGTGATGACCTTGGACCCACGTGGATGGGGCCGGACAGCCTGCCCGTTTCATACCCTCAGCTCAGTCAAATCGGTTTTCAGCCCCTGCACCTTAGCCTGCTTGCCTCTTTCCTTCCCGGGATCTGCACAATTTCTGGTCCCGTGCGCGTGCGTTTCGGGGCTGTCTCCCAGCTCTTTTAGAAACCCTGTCTCGTTCACAGCTCTGTTCCTGGGGCCTAGAAGAGGATGCTGGCAGTCTTATCCTCAAATGGAAAATTACCTCCTTTGATCCACTCCCGTCTACTCTCGGGCCATGCGTTTGTTCTGTAAGAAGGAGAAATCCGTGGTGTCCTCGGATTTCTAGCCACCTGGGAGTTAGATGCTTAGGCCGTTGGGTAAGCCTCACGGCCTCGTTGCGTGGCCACGTGCCGTGGCAGCTCCTGGGAGCCAGGAGCTGGACGAGTAAACCCTCCGTGAAGACCCTGACCAAAGGCGGACCTCGGCTCCCGGCCCTGTCTCTCCCTGGCCAGGCGCCATCTCCTCCAGTTGCTTCCGTCTGCTCAGTGACACAGGAACAAGATCGAGGGGGTGCTGGAGGCTTGAGGAGAGAAAAGTCTGTGATGGTTTCCAGGAGGGAGGGTCGGGAGGGAGGGGGGCTTGGGGAAAACAGGGCGGCGTTTAGCCTCGTGAGAGGCTAACTGGTCCCCTCCCTTCAGGCAGAGCAGGTGGGGCCTCCCGCGGCCGATAGAGGATAGGTTTGGAGATGGGAGTGGGGCTCACGGTCACCTAGCACAGCCAGGACACGTGCCTCAGAACCTGGGAACTGCTGTGGGCCGCCTGTGCCTCCAAGCTCGTGATCACAGGACAGGACCTGAGCGCAGGGCCCTGGGGCCACTGTCCCAGACGTGCTGCCCCCACTAGGGACTGTTGTTTGAGCCGAAAGCTCCCACCTGCATCTTCACCTGGAAGTCAGAGTGCAGGCAGCATCACTGTCAAGCTTATGGAATCAGGGTCCACCATGGGCCCAGCAGGTGGGGGCACGGAAGTCTAACTCTTCTGGAAACTTACATTCTGGCCGGAATAGAATGTGACACCAGCATGTCACCTGAGGCCGGCTCGCAGTTATGGATGGCCCCGAGTAAGCTCAGAAGTGATTTCTCATTCAGCTCTGGGGAGGACGACCAGCCGGTTTGAATGTGCCCCTCCTGACAGGTGATGGGGGAAAACCAGGGGGCAGGAGGGCCGAAGGCCGAGTTTCTGTCTGTGCTGCGGGCCGCTCCTGACAGGTGTGCTCTCAGCGCCTTTTGTGGGCCACGTCTGTGACTCAGGCAGCCCCAGGGACTCCCCCGGTTTCCTGCGGTGGTGGGTCCTGCTGATGGGAAGTGGCTCTGGGAAATTCTGTTTCCTTTCATAGCAGCTTCTTTTGAATCCTGGTACTCTGGTACTTAAACGTGGGTCGGGAAAAGACCTTCCCAGGAATTCCTGGTGCTGTGGGCTTTTGCCCCTCGTGCCCCCAGGGCGGGGCCTGGGCACCAAGAGGCCGGGGGGCCACCTCAAGGCTGCAGATCCCCAAGTCGGGGTGAGGAAGCCGGGCGAGGCCCACCGGGCGGGTCTAGGCTGTACCCTGTGGGGTTGGCCTCGGTCATCTCAGAAGCCGCCGTGCTCACCAGGTGTCACTGGCACTTGGACAGAGGCACTGGGGAGAGGCGACTGGATTGTCAGGGCAGAGCTGAAGGCCAGGGAGCCGAGGGACGAGGGACTGGGCGGGGAGAGATTGAAAAGAAGCCGAAGCCAAAGGAAGAGACCCGACTGTGGTTCTCACCGGGGGTGCTTGCACCGACTCCGGGGGGTAGGCCGTGTCCAGACGTTTTGACTTGTTCCGACCAGGGCAGGGGGTGCTGTTGGCACCTAGTGGGTGGCAGCCACGGATGCTTTCAACACCCACAGCGCCCAGGATGCCCCCCACCCCCACGCACGGGGACCCCGCCCCCAAGTTGGCAGAAGGTCCGATTTCACTCCAGGGGCGGCCGAGGCTGGGGTCAAGCAGCGGTCTCTCCACCCCCGTCCTGCCAGCAAAGATGCCGACCGGGAGCTTCTCCAGGGCAAAAAGCTCCCCTTTTCTCTTGAGCAGCCCCCGGAGTCAGAGTTTGCAGAGTTTTCCTGCCTAGCGGGGAGACAGTCAACACCTGGGTGAAATGAGGAAGTTGACGTTTGGGCTCCGGGGCCTGATGTTGGTTTTGTCCCTGTGAAGCATCCTCCTCCGCGTCCCCTGGTCCAAACGGAAGAGGGCATCGGCAGCCCGCGGCCCCGGCTACAGGCGATTGACGTCCCAGGCTGCGCCGCTGGGTAGTCGGGCACCACTCAGCCCGTCCTCCGGTGGGGACACGGCGGCGTGGGCTGGCGTTGGTAGGCCCCAGCCAGGTGGCACCATGGGTGACGGCTCCCTGGCGACTGCTCACCCCAGCCAGGCTTTGTGGAGTCTGTGTCCTACTAAGCTGGCTCTCGCCACCGAGGGTGGCTTCTTGCTGGCCAGGGCCTATCCGTGGAGGGCTCGGCCCCGTCAGGCCGTGTTGGTGGGGGAGCCTGGGGCTGGCTGGGCCTCACTGGTGTCCGACTAATGCCTTTCTGGGTGGATCCAGGGACCACCCGTCACCTTGGGATGGGTCTCTTCTCTCTTCAAGACTGCCCTTGATGTCACTGTGAGCCAGGTGTCACGGGCAATGAAGGACCGGGGTGGGTGTGCCTGTGGGCAGATGCCTGGGGCTCTGGGTCTGGGCTGTCCACTGGGGCACACGGCATGGAAAGTACACTCTGCCCCACGGCCAAGAACCAAAACCCCTCTGAGCATGAGGTCAAACCCCTCTAAAAATAAGAGAAACTGAGAGTCTCAGGCCACGCGCCCGAGAGCCACAGGGTCAGCCAGGGGCCTGGTGTGGGGGCAGCAGGAAAACTCCGAAAATTCTGCAGCGTTTTGCTTTCATTCACCTAGATTTAGAGGAATCCTCTGGCAGAATGAAACTGAACTCTTACTTCCCCCAGGCATCCCGGTGACCACAGTAATGGACTTGCCCTTCATCGCGGCACTGCGAGCCTTCGGGGGTGCGGCTTTGTTAGCATGTAACTTATGTGCCTGCAGTTCACCAGCGCCAAGTGTACAACTTTACGGGTTTTGACAGATGGGTACAGTCGTGGAACCACTGCAGTTACCGGATAAAGCGTTTCCCTGGTCCCCTAAGGGCCCTGCCCTTTGTAGCTGGTCCCCCCCCCGCGCCCTGGCAGCCTCTGACCGCTGCTCTGCGTTCTCTCACTGTGGCTTGGTCTTTTGAAATTGTCGCATGTGCATGGAATCTTACGGCAGGTAGTCTTGGTGTCTGGCTTTTTAAACTTGAGGCAGTGCTCTTAGGACTCAGTTTGTCCTTGCAGCCGAGGACTGCTCCCCGGCCTGGGGACACCCCGTTTGTTTGTCCCTTCACCGTTGGATGGACGCTGGAATTGTTTCCGGTTTTTTGGAGACTCGAATAAGGCTGCCGTGAACATTGGTTTACAGACATTAATGTGAACGTATGTTTTCTGTTTGGGGGTGAATGCCCACGAGTGGAATTGCTGGGTCACATGGTAGGTTTGTGTTTAACTTTTTAAGGAGCCACCACGCTGTTTGCCGGAGCAACTGCACTGTTTTGCACTCTGGCCCGCTGCCAGCAGTTGGGGTGTTAGTGTTGTAATTTTAATTATCCTGATGACCAAATAGGGGGGTCGCTTTTGTGGTTTTAATTTGTGTTTCCCAGATGGCCAGTGATGCTTTATCTTCTTCTTTTGCGGGGGGTGGGGCTGCACCCCCAGTCTGTGGCCATTCTGGCGCAGGGATCAAACATACAACCACAGCAGCGATCTGAGCCACTGCAGTGACAGCGCCCGATCCTTAACCCAGTGCGCCACAAGGGAACTCCCGGTTTGTCTTCTTTGATGAAATGTCTGTTTGGATCATGTGACACTTTTAAAAAACTGGGTTATTTGGTTTCTTCCTATCGAGTTACGTGAGTTCTTTCTATTCTAGATACAAATTCTTTGTCAGATACACGTTTTACAGCTATTTTTTGCAGCTTGCCTTTTTGTTTTCCTCAGTGTCACTCAAGAGCAAAACTTCAGAACTTGTGATGAAGTCCAGTTGATGAAATATTTCTTTTGCACTTTTTGCTTTTTTGTGTACTATTTAAAAATCTTCACCTAACCCAAGGCCACTTAGCTTTCCTTCTAGAATTGTTATAGTTTTTAGCTCTTACATTTATGTCTTAGACTTATTTTGAGTTTATTTTTCTGGATGGTAAGAGTCATGGTTTTTTTTTTTTTTTTCTCAGTAGATGCCCAATTATTCAGTTGTTGGGATTATTATTAGTTGAAAACGTAATTCTTTCTTAAATTGCCTTGGCACCTTTGTAGCAAATCAGCTGACCATGTGTAAGTGGATCTATTTAGACTCTATTCTGTTCTGATTTCCCTAGAAAAAGTAAGATTAAAGCACAGTGCCTCTGTGAAAACACATTCATACCTTATCCAGTAATGCATTTATCTAGAATATTTCCATTCCCCCTGAAGAATATAGTCTATGTGCAAGTTTGTAGCATGTTTTGGTCAAAAACACTAATTTCTGGGCACAATTTAAAAACTATAACTCATGGAAACAATGATCAAAATGGTGTAATGCCTTTCGATAATGAGATATGACAATCTGAAATTTACACCCTGCCCCCATTTCTGCATTTCCTTATTTTATACAACTCCCAGGTCACTGAATGTCCAAGAAAACATCTGTGTCAAACCTAGGAAGACGGGAGCTGGTTTCACATACAGTTCCCAATGTCACTGCACCTTAGTGACATTTCCCAGTTTCCAGGACTGTCTTAAGGTTATTCAGATGTCGGCTGTGAGGCCCCCCCCAGGTAAACCTCTGTTACAGCGTGTGTGTTCCCATGTTCCTGTGCGCCCTGTGCAAGGTGTGAGGGGGTGGATGGCGAAAAAGCACCTACATTCTTACCCCCGTAAACCCTTTTTTTTGTATTTGATTCGCTCTTTACCGTAGGCACAGAAACATAGGTTCGCTCATATTGCTCCCACTTTCATGCACAGTACCTCGACCACATGCCGTGTTCTGTTGGGCTTCTTGTCCTTTTGTGTCGGAAACGCTAGTAGGAAAGAAACCTGTATGTGTTGGGAAGTCGATGGCTTAGTTTTGTAATAAGATCTTTTATAAAACCAACTAGCATGGGAGTTCCCTGCAGGGGCCTGGGTTAAGGATCTGGCATTGTCACTGCTGTGGCTCGGGTTTGATCTCTGGCCCAGGAACTTCTGCATGACACGGGTGCTGCCAAAATATATATTTTTTGGCAATATGTAAAACATATTTTGAAAGATGTGTATAAACTAACTACTGGATGGATAGCAGCATCATTATTCATAAAAGAAAGGCTCTTTAACTCCATATGATAAAGACCACCTCAAACTGGTGTTGCCCTTGAACCAGCCCGAGACCTGCCATTTCAGCCTGGAAAGGACACAGGGTCGGAATCAGACAGTCTCAGATGTCAAGGGTGTTGGAGAGGGAATTCCTGCTGGGGGGGGGGGTTAGGTTAGGTCACTCCGCGGCCCTTTCCAACACACAGGGCTGGTGATTTCGTGAGCTAGAATGACCTCAAATTGCTTCTCAGCCCTGTTGCTCTGGTGGCCCAACCTCATTCCTTTTGCCCAGTTTTTCCAAAGGACCAGATACGTGAACTTAGGCCTGGAAGTGTCCTTAGCGATTTAGTTTGTTCTCTTTGCTAAGGGGGTTGATTTGTCCACGGTCGCCCAGCTGGTCAGCAGCAGGGCCAGGGCCGGCTTCCCCAGGCTTCCTAGCTCCTCCGCCTGACACCGAGGCCCCGCGGGCTGTCCTCGTCCTGGCTGGCTCTGTCCCCCTCTGGGGCGCGAGGAGTACGGGGTGGCCACCACACCCAGTTCCCTTCCCTCCGGTCGTCATGTCGTGGTGGGCCTCAGAGGAGCTGCTCAGCGCTCTGATGCGTCCTGTTAGCCACTCTTACCCCCGGGCCCCGTTTCTGACGGGCGGTGGGACGCTGTGCCAGTGCCTGTCTGGGTCGCGGAGTCTGCGCGCAGGATCCAGGAAGCGCTTTCAGCCTTTGACCAGACATCTGCTCTGTTCCCATAACTAAGTGGGAATCGCATAGGACGGGCCCTGAGAGCCATGGGGGCTGGCTTGTTGGGGCGATGGTGTCAGGGGTGGCGGTTTGCTTTTCTTCCTTTTAAATTTTCGGTGTTGCTGAGTCATTCATTTCTAGTGGAAGGGAAGCTGTGAGAAGTACAGAGACGTGGATCCAGCCTCCACTCCTTTATCTTTGAGTTTAGAAAAGTGAAGCCTGGGAGCAGAAGACTGAACTGACTCTTCGTCTTCTGCTCGCTGGTGGAATTTAGAAAATAAAAGTGGAATTACTTAACATTGTTTTCGACGCGTTAGTCATCACAGTGAAAAAAAAGGAAGTCAGACATCTAAATGGCGGAAAAGGGCAGTCGCTCTTTGTTGATGATGTAAGCATATGTGTCAGCATATTAATTAATAAGTGATATTAATACCAATAGGAAGGTCAGTGAGGCAGCCAGTTAGAAAATGAGTATTCAGCAATATGTACTCTCCCTTTGTTTGCTTGCTTGTTTTTGGCCCTGCCCATGGCATGGCGAGGTTCCGGGGCCAAGGATTGAACCCTTGCCGCAGCAGTGATCCTTAACCTGCTGAGCCACCAGGGAACTCCTATATTTCCCCTTTAAACTAATCATGATCATTTAGAAATTGTGATGGAGAAAAGATTTCATTCATAGTAACAACAAAATATGTAAAAAACCTAGAAGAATTTTCAGAAAAATATGTAGGATGCAAAGTGGAAAAAAATCAAAGATTCGGAATTCATATCATTGGCATCTCTGTAGCACCAGCACACAGGTTCGATCCTTGGCCTGGCACAGCAGGTTAAGGATCTGGCGTTGCCACAGCTATGTAGGTTGCGACTGTGGCTTGGATCTCATCCCTTGCCCAGGAATTCTGTGTGCCTCAGGGCAGCCAAAAAAACCAAACCAAACAAACAAATAAAACACAGACTCTATGAAAGGGCATGAAAGATGACTTGGACATTCTCGGATGGAAAGACCGACTATTGAAAGTATGTCAGTTCTTCATGAATTATTTATAATTGAAAGTAGTTTCATGCAAATTATTCATGAGTTTTTTTTTTTTTTTAAACCACAATTATTTCTAAAGCTTATCTCTCATACTGCACATAGGAGGATGTCTAGGAAATGAGTGTGTGTGTTTCTGGCTTTTCGGAATTTCTTCTAAAACTCACATCAAGGGTCGGTTTTCTGGAGGTACAGGTCTTTACTTCTTGACAACTGGGTGGGGTTCTGGGCCCACTGCCACACCAGGGTGCTGCCGTCTGCCCCTAATCCAAGGACCTCCTCCGTGTCCTCTAGTGACACTCCAGGGGTGTCCCCACCTGGAGGCGCACGGGAGGCGTGTGATCGCATGTGTCCGGCTGCCTTGACTTGAGGTATTTGAAACTCGCCCAAACTGTGCTGCTGTGTGTAGTCCGTGGTTTGTTCCTTTTTTAAAAATTTTTATTTATTTATATATTTATTTTTTTGCCAAACAGGATTCTGTTGTATGGAAGTGTACCACGTACTTGATCACTGTATAGAAGCAAACACACCACAGCTGTTTTATCGGGTCATCCACTGGAGGACATCTGAGTTGTTTGAGATGGTTAGCAGTTACCTGCCAAACTGCTGTGAGCTTTGCTTACAGGTTTTGGGAAGACTGCTCACTTCCAGGCCGAGTGGACGTGCTTGCCTTATTCCTGAGTTTAGGGGGATGACATTCAGTTATTCAACATTAAATGTAACGTTAGTTGTGGTTTTTGGTAGATGTCCTTTATCGGGTTAAAGATGTTCCCTTATATTTTTTTTTTCTTCTTTTTTTGTCTTTTTAGGGCCACACCCGTGGCATATGGAAATTCCCAGGCTAGGGGTCCAATTGGAGCTGCAGCCGCCAGCCTACACCACAGCCACAGCAACACCAGATCCGAGCCACATCTGTGACTTGCACCACAGCTCACGGCAACGCCGGATCCTTAACCCACTGAGCGAGGCCAGGGATCGAACCTGCATCCTCATGGATACTAGTCAGATTGTTTGCACTGAGCCACGACGGGAACTCCAGTTCCCTTATATTCTTAATTTGTTAGATAGAGGTTTTAAAAAATGTCATGAATGGATATTAGTCCTATGCATTTTCTGTGTCTATCAAGCTAATGATGTGGTTTTCTTTCTTCTTTAATCTGCGAATGTAGTGGATTACATTGGTCGATTTTCTTTTGTTGATCCAACCTGACATTCCAGGATAAACTCTACTTGGTGCTGATGTATTTTTCTTATGAGTGACTGTGATTTGCTAATATTTGATGAAGACTTTCATACCTCTATTCAGGAGGGTATTGGCCTGCTGTTTTCCTTTCTTGTGCAGTGTTTCTCTGGTCTTGGTATCTGAGTAATCCTGGCTACATAGAATGACTTGGGAATTAATCTTTCTTGGATTTTTTTTTGTCTTTTTAGTGCCACACCCGCGACATACGGAGGTCCCCAGGCTAGGGGTCTAATCGGAGCTATAGCTGCCGGCCTACATCACAGCCACAACCACGCCAGATCTGAGCCGTGTATGTGACCTACATCACAGCTCATGGCAATGCCGGATCCTTAACCCACTGAGTGAGGCCAGGAATCGAACCCGCCACCTCATGGTTCCTAGTCGGATTCGTTTCCTCTGCGCCATGACGGGAACTCCTTGGATGGTTTTTTAAAGCTGTGAACTCAGTCTCTTTAGCTGTGGGACTGATTAGATTATCTGCTTCTTGCTGAGGGAATTTTGGTAGCAGGTGATCTTGAGGAGACTGGTCAAGTTCACCCACATTGTCAGATTTGTCACAGAGTTGTTCATCATAGTCTTTGTTTTTCCTTTAATTTCTCTGAGATCTGTGTTATATCCCTATGTTGATAGTTTTTGTCTTTCTACTTTTTGGCTTTGTCAGTCTGGCTAGAAGTTTATCAATTTTCTTGATGTTTACTAAGAATCGGCTTTTGGTTTTGTTGATTTTCATCTTTGTCTTTCCTTTTTTAATCTAATTCATATTTGTTCTTGTTTTATTTTTCCTTTCATTTTGTTTGCTTTGGGTTTAACTGGTTCCTTATTTTTTTCTGGTTTCTTAGGGTAAAGTCTTTTTTTTGGCTGCACCTGTGGCAAGTGGAAGTTCCCCGGCCAGGGCTAGAACCCGTGCCACAGCAGCGGCCGCACAGTGACCACCCTGGGTTCCTGACCCACTGCTCTCCAAGGGAACCCTGGCGAAGTCTTAGATTATTTATTTGAAAACTCTCCTCTTTTCTGCTTTGAGCATCTGCTGTCTCTAAACTTCCCTCTGAGCGCTGTTTCACTGATATCCCACACATCTTTATAGGTTGTATTTTCATTTTCATTCCGTTTATAATGTCCCTTGTGACTTACGTTTTTTTTTTTTTTGGCTGCACCCTTGGCACATGGGAGTTCCAGGCCAGGGACTGAGTCCCTCATACAAGCGAAATCATGCAGTGTTTGTCCTTCTGTGGCTGGTGTCCTTCATGTATGTCCTTACAGTTCATCCGTGTTGTATCATGGGTCAGGATTTCCTTCCCTTTTTTTTTTTTTTTAATAATTTTTTGTTCTTTTTAGGGCTGCACCTGTGGCATACGGAAGTTCCCAGGTTAAGGGTTCAACTGGCGCTGCAGCTGCCAGCTGACACCGCAGCCACGGCAATGGCAGATCCGAGCCGCGTCTGTGACCTACACCACAGCTCCCGGCAATGCCGGATCCTTAGTCCACTGAGTGAGGCCAGGGATCGAACCCATGTCCTCCTGGATACTAGCTGGGTTCGTTAACAGCTGAGCCATGGCGGGAACTGCTGATAGCCAGTTTGTAAAAGGCAGAACCCAGGGGAGTGTGTGTGGGGAAGTGGGCCTGGGGGATGTAAGCACTCTGCTTCTAATTCAAAAAGAGGATGGACTCAGGCTTATGCACCCAAAGTTAGCCAAATGAGATACTTAATAAAAGGGAAAACGTGCAGGAGTTCCCATCATGGTGCAGTGGAAATGAATCCCACTAGGAACCATGAGGTCGTGGGTTCAATCCCTGGCCTCGCTCAGTGTGTTAAGGATCTGGCATTGCCGTGGGCTGTGGTGTAGGTTGCAGATGCAGCTCGGATCCTGCATTGCTGTGGCTGTGGTGCAGGGCAGCAGCTGTAGCTCTGATTCGACCCCTAGCCTGGGGACCTCCATATGCCATGGGTGCGGCCCTAAAAAGCAGGGGGAAAAAAAAAAGTGGAAACATGCAGAGGTTCAAAGGCAGAGCCATAACTTCCGTAAACACAGCATTTCAGTTCATCTCCACCGTAAGAAAAAGTGATTGCGGGTTGAGCGCTCCAGGGCCGCTCTCGTCTTTCCCGACCCACAGTCACCCCCGTGAGTCGTGTGACTCAGAAGGAAGCGGTTCCCAGGGTCACGCTCAGCCCATCCCGGGAAGGGCAGGAAGGACCCCAGTTCCTCGCCGGAGCCACAGTCCATGCTACCAAGGTCAGCATCTTTGGAGCAAGATTTTTTGAGAAGTAACAGAGGGTCACATGTTATTACCAAAAACAAGTGTGGAGTGGATTTCAAAACAGGACCCTGGATATCCCCCTCCCAGCACCATCCCTCTCCCCCGACCTGCACCCCCAGGAAGCATCCCAGCAGGCCCTCCGGGAGGTGGTGTGCCCGGCCAGCTGTTGTATCCTTGACAGTAGGCGCGGCCGTTAGAAGGACAGCTTTCCCGGGGGAGGAATGTGGAACCCCTGCACCCTTGACACATTACACCCTGACTTGTAAATAGGGCAGAATTTGCCAAGAGGAAGTGCACATTGAAATGAGACACTAGAAGAGTGTTCAATACAAGCGTATTGGGATCAGCAGCTGGAGTGAAAGAGATGGATAGTGAGTGACTCTGAGGGACTGGCCGCATCCTTAAGCCACCACTTCCTGAGATAATCCTGCGCGTCTCCTGGTGTCAGGGCTGACCCCTGGTCCCCTGTCGCCCTTTCTCTTCCCAGGCCGTCCCCAGCGGGACACACAGGTGGCGTGAGCCTGACAGGCGGGCTCCTGTGCGGTTTTGTTTCGGGTGACTGGAAGGACACTGGGGAGAACTTACATAAAGATAGGCGGCACGGGAGTTCCCTTCGTGGCTCAGTGGTTAACGGACCCGACTAGGATCCTTGAGGACATGGAAATAAAAGGAGGGAGTTCTCATCCTGGCCAGTGGAAATGAATCTGGCTAGCATCCATGAGGATGCGGGTTTGATCCCTGAGCTTGCTCAGTGGGTTAAGGATCTGACATTGCCATGAGCTGATGTGTAGGTTGCAGACGTGGCTCAGATCTGGTGTCGCTGTGACTGTGGCGTAGGCCGGTGGCTACAGCTCCGATTCCACCCCGATCCTGGGAACGTCCATGTGCCCCAGGTGAGGCCTTAAAGAGACACATACACACAAAAGATAGCCAGCACAGGAGTTCCCTTCATGGCTCAGCGGTTAACGTACCTGACTAGTATCCACGAGGACGCAGGTTCAATCCCTGGCCTTGCTCAATGGGTTAAGGATCTGGTGTTGCCCTGAGCTGTGGTGTAGGTCGCAGACGAGGCTCGGATGCCACGTTGCTGTGGCTGTGGTATAGGGCAGCGGCTGTAGCTCCTATTTGACCCCTAGCCTGGGAACCTCCATATGCTGTGGCCCTAAAAAGCAAAAAAAAAAAAAAAAAAACTAAAAAAAAACCAACCAAAGGAAAAAAACAAGCTTTAATTCTTTATTAGGAATTCGAATGCTAGGGCTTAGGAAAGGCATTTCTGAGTGTGGCTCGCATGCATGTGGGGACCGTTCCCTTTTTTCCTCACAGCATGTCGTAGACACCGTGGCGGAGGAGACCGAGAGCCCCGACTTTCCCTAATGACTCCTTTAGCTCATTTAAAAGCTCCAGGCTCCTGGGCTTACCCCGGATAACTGATCAGAGCTCGGTCCTAGCGTGTAATGTGAGGCTGATGGAAGGGTTCCCTCCGCCCCAAAATACTTCCCTACATGGACTGGCTTCTGGCCCCATCCGTAGCCGTTTGTTTGGTCCAAGACATTAGCGGCCTCTGTCGAAAATGCCAGTTTTTGTTGTTGTTTGAGCGGTAGCCCGCCAAGCCGTGGAGGGGGCTTTGGGCCTTGGTTCCCACTCCTCCTCTGACGCTGAGCTGTTTACACCGCAGCGTCTCGGGTTTCTCCTCGGAACGGCATGGTAGCACCCGCTTCTCAGGGCGGCTGGGGGGTGACATGAGATGACTCATAGATCAGCGCTGTCCAGTGGAAACAACACAGCTTGACCCAGAGGCCTAACTTAACACTTTCTAGACATCACTTTAAAAAGCTAAAGAGAGACATTCCTTGGAGGCACAGCAGATTAAGGATCTGGCACTGATCAAGGCCAGGGATCGAACCTGCGTCCTCATGGATGCTAGTCAGATTCGTTACCGCTGAGCCACGATGGGAACTCCCCATAAAAAGTATTAATGTGGAGTTCCCACTGTGGCTCAATGGGTTAAGGATCTGGTGTTGCCACAAATTGTGGCATATCGCAGATGCAGCTTGGAGCCGGTGTTGCTTTGGCTCTGGCATAGGTCTCAGCTGAAGTACCAGTTCAGCCTCTAGCCTGGGAAAATCCATATGCTGCAGGCGTGAGTGTGAAAAGGAAAGAAAGTTTTGGGTTTTTTTTTTCTTTTTAGGGCTTCACCTGTGGCATATGCAGGTTCTCAGGCTAGGGGTCAAATTGGAGCTACAGCTGCCAGCCTACGCCACAGCCACAGCAACGCAGGATCTGAGCCGCATCTGCAACCTACACCACAGCTCATGGCAACACCAGATCCTTAACCCACTGAGTGAGGCCATGGTTCGAACCCACAACCTCATGGTTCCTAGTCAGATTCTTTGCTGCTGCGCCATGACAGGAACCCCAGATAAGGAAGTGTTAAGGAGAGAGTTTATGTGCATTTTTCCTATACTGAGTCTCCAAAGTCTGGTGTATTGTATGCTGTGAGGCATCTCAGGTATGCAGTTATGATTCAGATGCTTGGTGCCCACATGTGGCTAGTGGCTGCATATCGGATAAAGCAGGCGTAGTCTGCCTGGCATGAAGGGCAGGCTCAGAAACTGTGCTCTGTGGACTGTCCCTTGCTTCCTCCCTCTGTGGATTTACCAGCTTCATCTGGCCGAGCAGTCGGCAACTCCTGATGGAATGTTCCTGTGTCAATTTTCTCCTGATGCATAACAAGTTGCCACGAACTTGGTGGCTTTCAACAACACCTTTTCATCATCTCTGTTCTGTTGGTCAGAAATTCACATGGACCCAGACGGGTCCTCTGCCCAGGGTCTCAGGCAAGGTGTCGGCTGGGCTGCGTTCTCATTCAGAGGCTTGACGGGGGAGTTCTCTCTATGGCACAGCGGGATTGGCAGTGTCCCTGGAGTGCTTGGATGCAGGTTTGATCCCTGGCTGGGCACAGAGGGTTAAAGGATCCTGTGTTGCCATAACTGTGGCTCAGGTCTGATCCCAGGCCAGGAACTCCATAAGCTGCGAGGCGGCCAAATAAGATAGAGTGAACAAAGAGAGGCTCGCCTGGGAAGGCTCTGCTTCCCCGCTCGCTCAGGCTGTCGGCAGACTTTGGGTCCTTGCAGCTGTAGGACCGAGGGTCCCTGCTTCCTCCCTGGAGGCCATCCGGGGCCAGTCTTCGCTCCCAGGTACCACCGGCATCCCTTCTCGTGCTTTCCATGTGCCCCCTCATGCTCTGACCATCCAGCTGCCCCTTCTGCCACCAGCTGGAGAAAACTCCGCTTTTCCAGTGGGTCTTGTGATTGGATTGGACGCACGCAGATAACCTCCCCTTGATTCACTCAAGGTCAACTGATTAGTAACCTTAATCACACCTGTAAACGCCCTTTTTCCAGGTAACAGAACACATTCTGGGTGTGCTGTCACATCACCTTCATAGTCCCAGGGATTAAGACGGGAACCCCTGGGGGCCGTTGCTGAGTCCTGTCTGCCTCCTGACTAGGTGGACATGGTGCAAGCACGAGGCGCAGACTCTGCAGGCTGTCCTGTGCACCCGGTCTGAGTGTCACTGAGGCTGTGCCTCTCGGGAGGTGGCGGGAGGGAGAGCGCTGAGGGGACACGCCGTCTGTGGAGCCCACATGTCAGTCTGAACGGGTGCTGAGTCTAGTGATTGTTGCTGGGAGTTCGCTCCGCTCCGCACTGACAGCCTTCCCGAGTGTTTGCCTGAGGCCAGCTGGTGACCAGTCCTCCTGCTAAGCACGTAGACCAGGGGACGCTGATTTGATGCTAACACTTCTTTGGTCCCTTTGGGTTTCCGAAGGCAGTGGCGAGTTTAGGGCAAGGTTTTCTGGGATATTTGGGAAGCAGAACAATCTTTGTTGAGAGGTTGGTCATCACAGTCCTTTTTTGGTCCCTGATTGTGAGGACTGGACGCATTTAGGCAGGAACACCGGCCCACACCAGGCGGGGAGGGCTGGCTCGAGGCACAGCTAGGATGTGAGCAGAGCCTGTTCTGGAGGCCACCTGGGCCTCAGGAAGAGCTGGCTGTCTTTGTGCCCATCTGCTGAAATAAATGCAGGGCAGTGCTTTTGTGTCTTTTACAAGGATGTTAAACAGAAGATGTTTAACAGAAATGTTTTGTATTCCTTTGTCGGTATTGAAAGTCAGCCTTCAGGGTTTCCTGTCCCACCTTATCGACTTGGCACTGGAGTAAGGCATTGCATTTTATCTTTATTTAAAAAAATTTTATATTAAGAGTTCTTGCTGTGCTGTAACGGGATCGGCAGTGTCATGGGAGCGCTGGGACGTGGGTTCGATACCCGGCCAAGCACAGTGGATTAAGCTGCCCTTGGGTCATGACTTTGGCTTGGACCTGATCCCTGGCCTGGGAACTCCATAAGCCACGGGGTGGCCAAGAATGAAAAAAATATTTTTTAAAAGTATGGTTGATATGCCATGGGTATATTCCTAAAAGAGACAAAAAAAAAAAAAAGAGTTCCCACTATGGCATGGTGGAAATGAATCCAGCTAGTAGCCATGAAGATGTGGGTTTGATCCCTGGCCTTGCTCAGTGGGTTAAGGATCTGGCGTTGCCGTGAGCTGTGGTGTAGGTTGCAGATGTGGCTTGGATCTCTCTTTGCTGTGGCTGTGGTGTAGGTCGGCAGCTACAGCTCCAATTCGATCCCCTAGCCTGGGAAAACCTCCATATGTCGTGGGTTCGGCCCTAAAAAGACAAAAAAAAAGAAAAAAGAAAAGGAGTTCCCATTGTGGCTCAGTGGGAATGACTATATATTTTATATATTATATATATATATACACATACACATATACATACATTCTTTTTCTCATATTATGTTCCATCCTGTTCTGTCACAAGAAACTGGATCTGGTTCCCTGTGCTGTGCAGGAGGAGGGCCCCACATTTTAGTCTGAATGAGGAAGCTTTGGGACACTACTGTATCTGTGGCAGAATGCCTGCATGGTCGCCAGTGACAGGTTCTTGGCCTGTGGCTGTTCTTAAGGGAAGTGGTTCAGTTTTCAGGGTTCCTGGGGTGTCTTCTGTTACCAGATAGGGACCAGCACCCAGGGGTTCTCCAGTAAGAGCCTTGGCAGTTTCTCCTGGTTCTTCACCCGCGTGGGGGTCCCTGGAGAGACAATTTCATACAGTTGGTGTTTCTCAGTCCTTGATGTTTTATTCGATGCATTTCAGAAACGTGGTTCTTTTTAAAGAATTTTTTTATTGTGGTTGATTTTCATTGTTCTGTCAATTTTTGCTATACAGCAAATGACCCAGTCACGCAAATATACACACACTCTTTGTGCTGTTACCCTCCATCGTGTTCCATCGCAAGTCGGTGGACACAGTTCCCTGTGCTCTCCAGCAGGATCTCATCAGAAGTGTTGTTCTTGACCAGGGGCGCATTAGGCCTCACCAGAATGGCCATGGAATCAGTGCGAGTTTCCTGTGGCTGCTGGAACCAATTGCCAAAAAATGAGGGGCTTAAAACACCAGAGATGGATTCTCTCATGGTTCTGCAAGCTGGAGTCTGAATCAGGATGTTAGTGGGCCCCGAAGGGGAGTCTGTAACACGCTCCCATCCTGGTCTCCGGCCACTGCTGGACCCTGGAGGTGGTCCTTGGCTGGGGCCGCGTCATCTCTGCATCTCCATCTCCCAGGTCTGTCTGCATAGGGCCCGAGTCCCGTCTCCTCATAAGAACACCCTAAATCCAGGACAATCTCACCCTGAGATCCTTAATCACATCTGCAAAGAACCTCTTGCCAAATCAATTCCTGAACCTGACTAGGATCCATGAGGGTATGGGTTCAATCCCTGGCCTCGCTCAGTGGGTTAAGGATCTGGCATTGCCATGAGCTGTGGTGTAGGTTGCAGGCGCAGCTCAGATCTGGTGTTGCTGTGGCCGGTGGCTACAGCTCCTCTTCGATCCCTAGCCTGGGAACCTCCATATCCCGCTGGTGCGGCCCTAAAAAGCAAAAAAAAAAGAAAAAAAGAAAAGAAAACATCCCCCACCCCCCGCGTCAAATCAGTTCCTATCCCCAGGTCCTGGGCCTTCGCACGCCATCAGATCTCTTTGGCAGGGTTGCCATTCAGCTCACTGCAAAGGGCAGGAGTGCTGTGACCTTCTTAGAGGATTACTGATCTTTCCTGTCAAAGTTTCACTTTTTCATGGTTTTCGCTATGTAACTTGCTTGCATTCCTGGCTTGCAAGTTGAAAAGAACAAAGCATTCTGCCCTCTCAAAGAGTTTCTGAACAGGATTAAGTTAAGGTGAGGACTGACCCTTTACTCCCAGAAAGCACTGAGCGGACATGAGTTCAAGTGCGTACACCCAGCAGGTGCGTCCGCAGCCCGAAACTTACTAGATGCTCTTTGGCAGGAGGAAACTCCCACAGGGCTTGGGACAGTGCAGCTCAGCTCTGGGCTCATCTGTGTCATGTAGGTCAGTCTCGAGTTCCACGCCCACGTCCCCTGTCACTTGTCCCGAGACGCTGGCAGCCTCTTCTGGTCGGAGCTGGCTGGGAGCCTTGTAATTTCCAAACCAACGTCACCCACCTGACCCCAGCGGCCAGGATGCCCGCTTCGCTCCAGCTCATGTGACTGACTCTGCTCTCGGGTCTGAACTTAAATGTCACCCCCCGAGGCTGCCTTCCCTTCCCCTCCGCCCCGAGGTCCCTCGAGTTTTCTCTTCTCTTTTTCCTTCGCTGCCCTTTGTTGATGATAACTACACAGTGGGGAGACAGCAACCTCAAGGCTTTGGGATGACATAATTTTTAAATTTCCTCCAGTCAAAACCAGAAGAGAGAAGTGGAAAACCTTGGGTGAAAACCATGTCGTTCAGTGGCTTAGGTAGACTAAAATTTTGGTGATTTCAATTTGAACGTTCACTTATAATTTCTCTGGCTCAGTACAGTAGCTAAAGACCGTTACACTGGGCTTGAAATGTGTCTACGCCCAGGCCCACTACCGCTATTTTATGCTGGTTTCTCATCATTTCTCTTTACGGAGTTAGAATCCACATGCCATAAAACACACCATTTTAGAGTGTGCTGTTCGGTGGATTTTAGTTCATTCATAAGGGTGACCCAAGTGACATTTGAGATGCTTGGCTCTTGCAGAGGCAGCATGTTTTAAATTTTCTTCCGCTATGGAATTTGTCTGGTGTTAAGGAGCACAGAATGAAAATCATATTTCGGAAATGAAGGATATGTGAAATTACTGTTTTCTGTGTAGCATCTGCTGTGTTGGGATGAGGGGCTGCCCAGCCGGACAGCAGGAGGAAGGGCCGCCAGGAAGGAGAACTGGCACCCTGGAAACCCCCAGGGTTCATGGTCACGGAAACCCACACCCACAGAAAACTTTTGGGGATGACACCACGCGTTCTTTTATCCCGTCGAGAAGCCGAGAGGAAGATGCCGCAGAGGCTGCCTGTGGTCGCGGGGACCTTCCTAAGGGACGCTTCCGTCTGTGTCCCAGTCCCGCCCAGGAGCCCGCCGAGCCCGCCACCCCAGTTCTGGCCCAGAAAGCTCTTCTGGGCTTGGCCCCTGCCCCTCGCAGCACATCCCTCACTGTCCCCTCTGTATCTTGGACACCGCCCACTGGGACACTGCTGTGTCCTGGCAGTGTCAGTTCATGCTGACACTGCCCTTGCACGCGGGAGGGCCATCGGTTCCAAGAAATAAAACCAGGCATTCCACTACTCCCACCACCCCCTCCAGGGGTCCCTGCCTTGATTCTTTTTTCCTGCTTTGGTCTTTTCTTCCAAGGCTTGTGAAAGGCCTTCCTTGGCCTTTAAGGCCCATTTCAATGCTGCTTTGCCCACAGAGGAGCCTTTCTTGAGTCTTCCAGCTGGGACCGAATCCAGTGAGGGCTGAGCCCTGCTTCCTTCACTTTAGAGAACCTGGGTTTCCTCCTCCGCCACTGCTCCTGGTCAGCGAGCTCTTTTCTTTGTCTTGCTGCATCTTTTTTTTTTCCTTTTGGGGGGCCGCACCTGTAACATATGAAGGTTCCCAGGCTAGGGGTCGAATTGGAGCTGTAGCCACCGGCCCAAACCACAGCCACAGCAACGTGGCTGAGCCACATCTGCGACCCACACCACAGCTCACGGCAACGCTGGATCCTTAGCCCACTGAGCGAGGCCAGGGATCGAACCTGTGCCCTCAAGTATGCTAGTCGGATTTGTTTCTGCTGATCCACAATGGAAACCCCTGTCTTTTTTTTTTTTTTTTTTGCAGGGTGGGGGCCACAGTCACGGCATATGGAAATTCCCAGGCTAGGGGTCAAATTGGAGATGCAGCTGCCGGCTTACACCACAGCCACAGCAATGCCAGATCCAAGCCACATCTGTGACCTACACCACAGCTCACGGCAACGCCGAATCCTTAAGCCACTGAATGAGGCCAGGGATCGAACCCACGTCCTCATGGATACTGGTCAGGTTCTTTACCACTGAACTGCAATGGGAGCTCCGCGACTCGCACATTAGCTTCTGCATGTGTTCGCCGGGGTGCTGCTGGGGGCCGTGCTCTGCACCCACTGCCTAGGAGCTGCAGCAAAGAGCCTCGGGAAGAGCTTCGTAGATGTTGTCCAATTTCGAGTGTCTGGATACCATTCTCTCCCTGCGGATCCCATCCGCTGACCTGGCAGAGACGCGAGCACATGCACACGTGGCTTGAAACTGGAGTGACTGGTGCCCATCCCGCCCTCGGGTGCCCTGGCTCGCTGAGAGGGCGGGCGGGGTCCCTCTTCTGCCCTTGTCCTGATGACTCAGCACGCACTGCCTGTGCGTCTTCTAAGCTAGTTCTGGCTCAAGGACCGAGGCGGGCTGCTCTCCCTGTCCTTGACCTGCAGTCAGTTGCTGTTTGTCTCGTCACTGCGCCTCGATGTGGGCGCATCGGTTCTCGCCTGACTCTCCCCCTGGCGCCGTCTCTGGATTGGCCCTTGTCTGACTCTGCGTTGAGTTTAAGCTCTTCTGGCCGCTGGTCGGTGCCGACTCCCAGACGCGTGCCTCCCTGGGTCTCCCCGCGGACGCCCTGCATTCACGGTTCCGACACAGTGCCCGGCCTCCACTCTCCCCGCATCTGGACCCCACCACCTCCAAACGCTTACCCTGGGTCTCCGTGGGAACACATGCGCGTTCACGGGGACAGTGCGGGGAGCAATGGGCACCAATGCTTTTTCTCAAAAGTGATTAGGTTTTGAAGCACGTGGAAGAGCACAGCTCGTGAACAACCACCTCCAGTTTTTTCCACCTTAACGTGACTCCGCGTCCAGTCTGTGGGCCCGTTTCTATCCCACAAACTGTAAGAGCGCCAGCCGGCCTGGCCGGACCCTCGCAGGCAGCTCAGTGTACTTCTTGCTCTTCGGAGGGAACAGCTCGCGTGAATTTAGAGGCTGTTGTTCCCGTGCACTTTTTTCATTGTGTTTTCCCTTAAGTGGCATCTGTAAACAACACACAATTCTGTTGTGCAGACTTTCGAACTTTATGTAAGTGACATGGTATTGCATGTGGCTGGTCTGCAGCTTGTGATTTTGATTGAGAATTTGTGAGGTTTCTCATTGGGCCCGCGGGGGCCGTGCCCGCTCGTCTTCACACGCCACGGCCGTCCTCCCTTGTGGGCCGGGTCTTGGCTGCCCCGGGTCCCCGCCGGCAGAGCCCGCCCTGCAGCCTCTCGTGGTGTCTTCTCGGGCGCGCGTGAGGCTGTCTCGGGCTCTCTGCCTAGAAGCGGAGTTGGTGCATCTCCACCCGTTCAGACGTTCCCAGAGCACTGTGACATGAGGGATGCAGCCTCTCCAGCCCCAGATCCTCCCCTTTCTTGGCCGTGCTTGGCACTGCTGGACTCGGAGGGCTTTGCTGATGTGGGAACTGTGGAGTTCTGCCTCGTTATTTTGTCTTGCACTTTCCTCATCACTGGTGTGGGTGGTGAGCATTTTTCAAGAACTTGCTGGGTTTGGGGATTTTTCTCTTCTAGGGGTGATCCAATATTTAAAAACAGCTTCACTGAGATGTAATTCCCATACCATACAGTTCATCCATTTAAAGTGTGCAGTCTGAGGAGTTCTCATTGTGGTTCAGTGGTAATGAACCTGACTAGTATCCATGAGGACTCACGTTCGATTCCTGGCCTCGCTCAGGGGGTTAAGGATCCAGTGTTGCCATGAGCTGTGGTGTAGGTCACAGACGTGGCTCAGATCCTGAGTGGCTGTGGCTGTGGACCGGCAGCTGGAGCTCTGATTGAACCCCTAGCCTGGGAACCTCCATATGCCGCGTGTGTGGCCCTAAAAAAGAAAAAAAATGAAGTGTACAATCCAATGGCCTTTAGTATATTCACAGAGTTGTGAAACAGCACCACGATCAGTTCAGAGCACAAATAAAAGGAACCCCTATTACCCGTTTTTCCAGCAACCACATCTGCTTTCTGTCTTTTTAGATCTTCCCATTCTGGACTCTTTCTTTTGTGTCAGTGGTATCACAGTCTTCGGTCCTTTGTGCGTGGCTCCCTTTGCTGGGTGTGATGTGTTCAAGCTTCATCCATGTTGGAGCCTGTTCGGTATTTCACTCTCTTTTTACGGCTGAGTAACATTCCATTGTAAGGCTGTGCCCTATTTTTTCCTCCCATTCTGTATGGTTTATGCTTCTCAGTGTCTGGTCTGAAAAATACACACTCTCTGAGGCTATAAAATATTTCCCTATATTTTTTTTCTAAGGATTTTTATATGTTGCCCTTTACAATTAGACCTTTAGTCCATCTGCATTTCGTTGAGTGTTTGCTGTGCAATATGGAACTAATTTTTTGTTTTCCCTATGGATGATCAGTGTCCCTTTTTTTTTTTTTTTTTTTTGCTTTTTAGGGCTGTACCTGTGGCATATGGAGGTTCCCAGGCTAGGGGTCTCATTGGAGCTACAGCTGCCGGCCACAGCCATGGCAATGTGGGATCCGAGCTGCGTCTGCGACTTACACCGCAGCTCGTGGAGATGCAGGATCCTTAACCCACTGAGCGAGGCCAGGGATGAAACCTGCAACCTCACGGTTCCTAGTCGGATTTGTTGCCGCTGCGCCATGACGGGGATGCCCCCTCCGTCATTTGTTAACCAGCCCACCCTTCCCCGTTGATTTCTAAGACTCCCGCTATCATATCATACACAGGGAGACAGTTTCTGGGCTGATCCTGTTGTTCCATTAGTTTCTCACCTGTGTTGGTCACATTCTCTTAGTTCCAACAGATTTATGATAAGGCTGGACACCTGGTTGGGTGGGTCCTCCATTGTCCTTCAGACTTGTCTTGGCTCTTCTCTATGGTACTATGTTTTCCAATCCATGAACATGGGAGAGTCTCAATTTAGTCATGTTTTCATTTGTAATATCTAATAACAGGGAGATTTCCGGTTCCTTCGATGGTGCCTTCTAGCTGTCACCATCACGGGGCGGGAGGGGGACATGACATAGCTCCTCTGTATCGGGCTGCGGCTGCCATTCGTAAAGGCTCCGCCTCCTGACCTAGTCTCCTCCTGAAGGCTCCGCCTCCTGAATGCATTGCATTGGGCATTAGGCTTCAACAGATGAATCTGGGGAGGACACAAACCTTCATAGCACAGCACCGTTCAAGGAAATTTATGTGTTGATACAGTAAATAACTTTAGCCAAAAACAAAGGAGGAGACAAAAGCAAAGGATAGTTTTTAGGAAAAAGAAACCGAACTTGTGTAGCTGGAAAGGGTAGGCTGTTCAGGGCTGTTTCAGCGGTCACAGCAGCATCCAGGATCCTGCCTCCTTGGATGAAACAATCGGGTTTCCTTTCCCTGAAGCCCGAAAGGGCGCCCCTGGAAATTACTTTTCGGAGGGATAATTCTAAACCCGTGGTGCCCTGAGGGCAGCACAAAGAACCAGAGCTGAGTGAGAGCAGAGAATCGAGGCGCCTCCTGACACTGGTGTGAACGGGCACGACCCTCATGCAAAGGGACCCTCACACAAACCTCACTTTTATCCTTGTTCCAGGAGCAGGGCACAAAGCAAGGGTTGTTTGCACACATCTCTAGCTTGACTCACAAGCAATGATGTGTTTATTTGCATGAGTAGGTGACAGGGGTAAAAATGGAGAGGTCGGAACAAGAAGAAGGAAATGACTAACTTGCAAAGAAATTTGAGCCACTTGTGTCCTCTTCGCCAGCACCTCCCCCACCAAGAGTTCCCGGGTGGTTCTCTTTTTTTTTTTCTTTTTAGGCCACACCTTCAGCATAGGGGTGCTCCCAGGCTAGGGGTCGCACTGGAAATGCAGCTGCCGGCCTACACCACAGCCAGGCCACACCAGATCCCCTGGGGCCAGGGATCAAACCCGCATCCTAGTAGAATTCTTAACCCGCCGAGCTACAATGGGAAGTCCCCGGTTGGTGCTTTTTTAAGTCGAGCACAACTCTGGCTGGAGAAATGAGGCATTTAGATCTAAAAGAAACTGGAGCGCCTGAGTAGTTCAGCCCTTTCATTTTCCAGAAGAGGAAACAGGCACAAATTAGACCCCTCTGCTCTGGCAGCACCGCCGTCCTCTGAGCAAAGCAATGTGCGGGGCTGGAAAGAGCATTGGGCTGGGATTTGAGAGGTTTCAGCCTTCCTGAGCCTCAGTTTTCCCATCTGTCATATGGGGACAGTCATACCCACCCTGCCTTTTGTTATGAGAACCAATTGAGAAAATTTGAGAACAAGTTATTTCGTAAAAGACAAAGCACCTGCAGATTGAAGTTGCAGTGGCCAGTCTCACCAAGGTCTGCACAGCAAACTAGCCTTTCCCCTTCGTCATCTTTTTTTATTTTTTGGCTTTTTAGGGCCTCACCCTTGGCATATAGAGGTTCCCAGGCTAGCGGTCAAATCGGAGCCGTGGCAGCCAGCCTACACCGCAGCCCACAGCAACTCGGGATCTGAGCCACATCTGCAACCTACACCACAGCTCATAGCCACGCCAGATCCTTAACCTTTGAGTGAGGCCAGGGATCAAACCCGCATCCTCGCTGAGCCACCACAGAGCTCCTCCCCATCGTCTTCTGTTCTTTAGTGCGGTTCTGGGAACAGAAGCGTCTTTCTATGCCTTGGCTCGGAGCGCCAGCTCTGCCTTCTGTCCCTTCTCTGCATCACTCCCTCACTGGAAGTCAGGTGGCACCTCACAGCCCACCGTGCAATTACAGCGCGAGAACTTCTGACCTGACATGAGTTAACTACTTCCGTTCAGGAGTTACTTACCAGAGACCCACTGGCTGACAATGACTTTGAACAGGAATCACGGACTCTGAAAATCGGAAGGAACGTGGCTGTTAATACTAAGCAGGCACGCTCCCACGTGACCCAGGAGCGCTTTCTGCCGAGACCTTTCACGGGTGATCAAGCGCTCCTTCCTTTCAGGCTTCTAGCAACAGGCAGCTTCCTGCCCCTTCAGGCACTGCCTCCCATTGTCAGGTGATTAAAGCACAGCGCATTGTTAAAAGGACCGAGGTAAACACAGGAGCATATTCTGCCCAGTGACACACAACTGTCATGAGCCCCATACTCTGAAATGCCACATATGCCACAAGTGTTGTGTCTTAAAACTAGGTTAAAGATGGAGTTCTAGCATACTGTTTTTTATTTTATTTTATTTTATTTGCATTTGTAGGGCCGCACTTACAGCATATGGAAGTTCCCAGGCTAGGGGTCGAATCAGAGCATCAGTTGCTGGCCTATACCACAGCCACAGCCGTGCGGGATCTGAGCCGCATCTGCCACCTACACCACAGCACATAGCAACGCCAGATCCATAACCCACTGAGCGAGGCCAGGGATCGAACCCACAACCTCATGGTTCCTAGTCAGATTCGTTTCCACTGTGCCATGATGGGAACTCCTAAGCATGCTATTTTAAAAGTTTCTTAGAATTCTTAAAATTGGTGATTCTGTTTCATGATAATTGTTCTTCCCCTCTCCGCCCCAACCCCCGAGACCGAGGCACCCATTTGTTGGAGATCTGTGTGTTGCATGTCTGCAAAGGTAACTCACAGAAGGACATGGATAAGCGAATTTGGACTATTTAACTTTGCTTTTTAAGCATGCAGTTCCTAGACCTCACCCCAAAGTGCCCACGTTACGTCTGTGGATTAAAAGTTAAAAACACTCCGGAGTTCACTTCTTGGCTCAGCAGTTAATGAACCCGACTAGGATCCCGGAGGATGCAGGTTTGATCCCTGGCCTTGCTCAGTGGGTTAAGGATCCAGCATTGCCGTGAGCTGTGGCGTAGGTTACAGATGTGGCTAGGATCCCGCATGGCTGTGGCTGTGGTGTAGGCCGGCAGCTGAAGCTCCGATTCGACCCCTAGCCTGGGAATTTCCATATGCTGAAAGTGCAGCCCTAAAAAGAAAAAAAAGGAAAACACTCATCTCTGCTATATGTCAGAATTTATATTTTTGGTAAACCAGTATCTCTTAGCAATAATCCCAAATGTTATAGATATTTTTGATCTATGATTAGTATCTTTTTACTCTGAAGAGCTGTAATTTTCCAGGACTATTTCAAGCTTTTTCATTAGCTGCCAAAATGAGTAAAGTTTACATTTGAAAGGCAAAAAATCTACCAAAGGTTTGATGCAGTTATTTGCTCTTCATTGATGTTTTATATGCTTTGATTACCACCCACCCTTGGGGTCTGGTTATGAATTAGATACATAACACAGTGCAGGAATTTTATAATCATCCAATAAATGAATGAAAAACTTCTTTAAAAGGAATGAATTTTAAGATATAACCAAACATAGACTTATCGCAGATCTTTCATTCTCCTGGAGTGAAGAAACAGATTGGGGGCAATATTAGCAACTATAAATTATCTTCCTGATCCACCTTGAACAAATAGAGCAATTGATTCGGTTAAAAGAGAAACTGCACCCAAGCAAAGGGGGTTAAAGGTCACATCTTCAGGGCAAACCAGTTTTACCCAGTTTATGAATATTTCTCTTCTCAAGGCCCTTCAGTCAGCTCCAGTTCACCATCGTGAAGACAGCGCACTTGTATTGGAAGATAGCCTCTTAGATGAGAAAATTGACCATTTTTGCACGTATATATATTTGCCTGGGCGTGTGTACACACACACACACACCGTATATGTTTAATTGCCTCATAAATAGTAGCCATTTCTTCTGTGTTGGGTAAACTCATGCATAAATCTTTTCCTTATCCTCCAGGATAAACTGTCAACTTTTGGGCACTCGTTGGTTTTCACAGGTGAATCACATACTTTGCTGTGCCTGTGGCCCAGGGCTTCCCAGGCATGGAATCGGGTCTTGGCTCCTGGCGAAGGTTTATCAGAAATCTGCTTCGGTCCACCTCTTTGTCACCTGCTACTGTATTAACTTCTGCATGAGGGAGTTCCCATCGTGGCTCAGCGCTTAATGAACCCGACCAGCATCCATGTGGATGCGGGTTTGATCCCTGGCCTCGCTCAGTGGGTTAAGGATCTGGCGTTGCTGTGAGCTGTGGTGTAGGTCGCGGACAAGGCTCGGATCCTGCGTTGCTGTGGCTGTGGTGTAGGTGGGCGGCCACAGCTCCGATTAGACCCCTAGCCTGGGAACCTCCATATGCCCCCTAGCCTGGGAACCTCCATATGCCGCCCTAGAAAAGACAAAAAAAAGACATGGAATGTTCCAGCCCAGGAAGTCTCCCCAAGGGGTCCTCCTAGTCCTCACTCAACCCTCCCCTCTGCCCCAGAGCTGACCTCTACCTGACCCCGTGCACCGTAGCTTCTTGAACATTACACATGGTCTCTTGGCCTTGGCGGCTTCCGCCCAGTGTGCCACCCGGCAGCTGCGCCCTTGCCTCGCGGGCGGCGGTGCTGTGTTCTCTCGCATGGTCGGCCTGCGCTTCCTGGCACGGATGCTCCACCCTCGGTTTACTGGGTCTCCAGCTCGTCTCCGTTTGGGCTGTTTCCAGTCCAGTATTTGGAGCTGTAGGAACAGAGCTGTAACGGAGTTACCTGCATGTGTCTTTCAGTGGCTCTCATGCCCTCATTTCTCTTGGGGATATATTTCTGGGTTTAGGATAGGCACAGATTTAATCTACGTTTTCCAAAGTGCTTGCGCCAACAGAGGAGGAAAGCTCTAATCTTTTGAATTGTAGCCATTCTGTAGTGATAGCTTATGGCTTTCAATTTGTACTTCCCTGACTAAGAATGCTGACCATCTCTTTATGTCTTTATGTGCTTTTTGGCTATTTAGTTAGTGCAGCAGTGGGTCAATCTATTTTCTTTTTAATTCAAGTATCACAATATTTACTGACAGACGCAAGCATGGACATGGCTTCGCAAGTTCAGCGGACAATCTCAGAATTCTTGGAAGAGGGACCACTTCTAATGTACCGTTTGCTTTGAACC
The DNA here is from genome assembly GCA_004024745.2 of Catagonus wagneri. NCBI lineage: Eukaryota > Metazoa > Chordata > Mammalia > Artiodactyla > Tayassuidae > Catagonus > Catagonus wagneri. The sequence goes on from PVHT021183511.1 coordinate 366,144, forward strand.
CATAGAAGACACTTCAAGGACATAACCGACTTCTAAAAACAGATCAGCTTTGTGCAGTTCAGTCACGTTTCTTTTAAAAGCCTCAGCACTTGCCCAGGCGCAAGGGTATGAAAACTTGGGCCATAACAAAAGCCCTGGAGGAGTTCCTGCTTTGGCGCAGGGGGTTAAGTATCCAGCCGACATGGCTTGGGTCCCTGCAGAGCCACCAGTTCAAACCCCAGCCCAGCATGTGTGTTAAGGATCTGGTGTTGCCACAGTTGCAGCTCGGATTCGACCTCTGGCCCGGGAACTTCCATATGCTGTAGGTGTGGCCAGAAAAGGAGAAAAAAAAGCACCGGAGCTAGAAGTACGGCTAATATACTGTTACATCAACAACCACCAATGACGGCTGGGACCTTTTCCATTACAACCAGGTGGATAATTAAATATTGCAACAGCCAACTCAGACTGAGCAAAGTGCATTTCTATAGTAGCCATGGTTCCTACTGCATTTTCTTTCTTTTCTCTTTTTTTTTTTTTTTTGCTTTTTAGGGCCACACCCGAGGCATATGGAGGTTCCCAGGCTAGGGGTCTAATCGGAGTTACAGCTGCCGGCCTATGCGACAGCCACAGCAACACCAGATCCAAGCCACGTCTGTGACCTACACCACGGCTCGCAGCAACACTGGATCCTCAACCCACTTAGCGAGGCTAGGGATCAAATCCGCAACCTGATGGTTCCTAGTCGGATTCGTTTCCGCTGTGCCACCACGGGAACTCCTGATTAAGTTTATTTTGACTAAAGTTTTCCTGAAGACAGAAGGCAGGCGGAGGACACTGGTGGGGGTGTGTTCTGGGAAGGCCCCCAGGGTCCTGCCAGTTACTTTGTGAGTATCTTCTCCCAGTCCTGGCTCGCCTGGCCTCTGAATGCTATCTTTTGATGGACACAAGCTCCTGCACTGAATGAAGCCCAGTGTCTCTAGCTTTTCTTTTCTGATTAGTACCTTCCCTGTCCTGTTTCAGGTAGGCTCCGTCTCCGCCTACCCAGCACCCCCAGCCTCAACCCTAATGTTTCCTTGCCTGTTAGCTTATTTCTTAGCAAATCTCCTATTTCATTTGCTCAGGACTTCTGCCTACCGGCTGCTGTGACCCTGGGGCACTGATCTCTTCAAAGCCTTTCTTATCTAGCCAGATCAACCATCTGCTGACTGATAGACCTCTCATTACTTCCTGTTTCGTGAGCCTGTCTCTCCGGTTTGCTCCGGCTGCCCATTCAGTTTCAGCACCAGCCCCGCTGCTAGACGCTCCCTCTTATTTCTCCGAGTCGGTGTCGCCGTCCTGGGGGAAGGCAGCAGGGTCACAGTGTTCATGTGGTCTTGAGCAGAAAATTCAATTTGGAGTCGTATCGAAGGGGGTCAGTTCCGTTCCAGTTGTCCTTTATTAGTCTCGTGGAAAACGCGCAGTCAGGAAAAATTTCCAAAATTTCCGTTTGCTCTGCCCAGAGTTGTACTCGGAGGGCAGTGGAGTCAGCCTTGGGCAGAGGGGAAAACCAGAGGCACGCTGGGATCCACTGGCTGGTGGCAGAGCCGGAGCCAGCAGGCACCGCAGAGAGCCGATGAAATTGGGAACTTGAGAGCCTGAGAGAGGAGAAAGAGCTTCCACTCCTGCGTTTTTAGCAGCTTTGAAGTGAGCATGAATGCTGGGCTGGGAAGAGCAGGCGTTCCCCTGAGGGGTGTCGGCTCTGGAGGCGCCCAGCTGGAAGAGAGGCCTCTGCCCGCCAGCCTCGCATCCCCCCCGCCCGGGTTCTCCCGGCACCCTCTGCAGGCTGGTGTGCGCGGCTCCTCTGGCCTCAGTCATGAGCCCCCAGCCTCCGGGAAGCACGAGAAAACGCAACCCATCCTAGTTAACGGCAGGTAAACACGGGTAACTGATGGCTTGTGAGTTCAGCCGTGGTCGTGTTTGGAGTGAGAGTAGCGGGTTTTGCCTGTTAACCGCCACCGAACTGGGAGCATGGGCAGAAGAGAATGAACACAGGTCTGAGACCGGAGTCCCCAGAGTGAATGACCAGAGTTACTTGTTTTTTGTGGTCTCCTGTCCTTGGCACCAGCTTTAGCACGTAAGAGTTGCTCCACAAATGCTCACTGCACAAGAATGGGGCTAGGCTGATGAGTTTGGAAATTGATCCTAGGCAGCGAGGCGTCACCGCGTGGAAAATACGGGGTTTCAGGAGCAGCTTTAATGCGAGCCAGGGTGTCGTGAGCAATTCGTGTCATGTAGAGAGTGACACCTACTGCCAGCAGTACACGCTGGGGCCCTTCCGCTGATGGCTTCTCTGTGCAGCTGCTCCTGCCTTTTGACTTACAGGGAGTGTTGAGCGGAGGTTTGCTCACACGTCTGTGCCGGGGACGGCACGCGCAGGAGTGGGCCTACCGGGCACCGCTGTGAACAGGCGTGAGCATAAACAAGCACACAGGTTGTTACAAGAATGCCTAAGGTCTTCAGCTGAATTCCGGATGCTCATCCCACATCATGACAAACATATTAAAATACTCCCACAGTATCTAAATACTCTTAAAGAATTTAAGCTTAAAAACAGTTTTCATTTGGAATTATTTGGAGATGGGGACTTTATTTACAATTGCTATGACTTCCTGGCAGTCGTAACAGGAAATTCTTACCAAATGATTGCTAATTTACACGTGGTTTTCAATTATAATGAGGTGTTTATCAATAATTATGTTATAGTTATGAAATTGACATATTTTGGGGATCTTTTTTTGAATACTTATTCACTTCAAATTGCATTGTATTTTTTTGCATTTTGAGGTTCATAACATTGCTTTCTCAGTCCCAGATCTTTTCATAGGTTCTTGAAAAGCCTAATGATTGAAATGGCTGAGTGTAAACATTGTGGTTCGTGTATGTTAGGCATAAAGGTCGATGATGACTCTCATTTTCTCTATTCTGAGAATCCCCCAGAAGAGAACATGGGAAAACATGTCTTTTTCCTGCTGTTTCCAGGACTTTCTCATTTCAGTCACTAGCTTTGTTCCCTACCCCACTCCTGTGTTTATATGAAGTGCCAGGTAACATGCAGGAGGCTGGATGCTGAAGGCAGAAATACAGGTAACTTTCCTCAACACAAGTCATGTTTTCTGGGGAAAAGAATTTATGATGGAAATTTCTCTAACTGGACATTTTAGCATGAACAGCTAAACACTGATGCGTTTATTTCTGAACCTCAGAGGGCAGTGGTTTCAGACAGGTCTTCAGCTGGCTATTTTTTTTTTTTTTGACACTCGCTAACAGTTGTAGGTGACTGGTCATCTAGGGCCAGATTTCTAAAGTGGTGGGTTCTTTCCGAAACCATATTTCAGGGGGACGGTTGCCACTATCTGGCCACGTTGCTTAGGGCTTCGTTGGGATGGCTGATGCCTCCTACGCAGCACCAGGAACTTGGGCCATACTAGCGAGATGATGGCCTGACCAGGCCTGGGTGGGAGCCCGGGGATACTCTGCGGGGTCCTAGAGCCTCCCGCAGCACGGGCTGACCTCAGCGCCCCACCATCCCAGCCTTGATCTGCGCTATCTAACCTCCATCTCCGGCTCGACCTCCGCCATCTGGCACCCGCCATGCGCCCTGACCGTGACCAGGGCCGGCGGACGCCCCCGAGGCCCTTGGGAATTTCTGCGGGCACTCCCGGGACCCTCAGAGCAGACCCCGGAAGACGTCCGGTCCGTCCAGCCGACGCCTCCGCGCAAAGTGATTTCTCGGAAAGCGGAGCGCTTCGAAGAAGGCGGAGCGCTTCGAAGAAGGCGGGCCCGGCGCACCTCCCCCATTGGGTGGCCCCGGCGGCCCTCCCACGCCCATTGGCAAGTGAGGCCGTCGCTCCTCGCGCCCGCCCCGCCTCTGGCTTTAAATTCGCGCGGGCGCCTTTGGCCGCGGCTGAAACGCCCGAGCGCGGCGGTGAGTGTGGGAACGCGAGCGGTGGCCGGACGGCAGGCGGCGGCTCAGGTAGGCGGCGGCCTGGGGGCTCGGGCCTTGGGCGGCGGCTCAGGTAGGCGGCGGGCTGGGGGCAGCAGCCCGGGGCGCAGACAGCGGCTCGAGGAGGCGGCGGGCGGAGTTGCCCGGGCCGGGACTCAGGTGTTGGGCGGGCGCGGGGCCCGGGCCGGCGGCGCAGGTGTGCGGCGTTCCTACGGTCTCCGCGGGGGGGTTCGCCGCCGCCCATCTGTTTTTTCCCTCCTCGTTCTGAATTCGAACCCAGCGTCCACGCCGCAGGCCATTTTGTGGCTGCTCCCAGAGATTTGCTGATGCTTTAAAGTAACATCTTTCTTAAAATCCGGGGTGCGCGGGGCTCTCTAGAATGGTCCATACAATGAAGGAAAATAACGACCCCCTTATTTTAAGACTTGCTCCTTTTCCGCTTAAATCCTGCTCGTGGAGCGGGGCTGGAGCCAAAATTGTGAAGCCGCGCCGTGGCCAGCCGCTTGTGGGGTTAGACTGTGAAACCAGGCGGCTGCATTTTTAAATTCTGACTGATGGCAATAAAGATTTCTGAGTGGGGTCGGAGGTCCTTTGCTTCCATCGTAGCTCAGTGGTCCCTGGCGAGAAAGTCCGCGTAGGACGGGTCACAGCCAAAAGAGCCTTTTAGTGTAACACGTGCCCCAGGGCAAAGGGCAGAATTCTGTAAGGTGGGTGTGCCCCTTACATAGAGCCGGCAAGTGTTGTATGAATGGAGACTGGAGACCGAGTTTTCCAGAGTTTTAAAGCTATCCCCGGACATGTGGGGGATGTAACACGTTTTTTTCTGGGGGGAGGGGAGAACCTAGGTTAGCAGCCCGGCCTTAAATGACAGTTCTGAGCATGTCCTTTGGATTAAGGCAGATTCGGCCCTGAGAAGAACTGGGAGGCGTTTAAGCATTTCAGCAAGATGGGGGCCAGAGGGAGAAATGGCTTTCCTGCCTTTGGTCTTACCTGGTGTCCAGGGCGAAGGCGCAGGTGCCCTGAGGGGCCTGGGAGAAGGGGAGTTCCACACCTGCGCCCACTCTCAGGCCCTTCCTGGAATCGAGCTGGGCGGCCCAGGGCAGCCTCTCTCCACCTCCCACCTGGGAGGCCTGACCCTTAGTCCGTCTGTAGGGATGCAGATTAGCTCCAGAGAGGAGCTGACCTATAAAGAGAATTATTACCTAAAAATCAAGGAGGAGGAAGTTACAAACCTGTGACTGGGCTGATAAACTTTTCTCGGCTCGGCATTTGGTGAAATTAACTTGCTGGTGTTCAACAGGTTGTCACAGATCACGCCGTAGGGGACCTTAGGCGCTCGGGGTTCAGTCGCAGAGGGGCCGGCGGTGACAGTCGAGGTGAGCTGTCCACGTGCTAGATCGCCTCCCCCAGGCTTTTTCCACAGAGCCAGGAAAATGAGACCCTGCTGGGGGTTGGGGTGCCTCTCTGAGCCTCAGTTTTTCCTCTTGAGTAAAGGGGGCTGGATTCAATGATTTCTAGAGTATTTTCATGTTCTGTGACTCACCCTTCCTCTCAGTGCCCTTTCTTACTTTCTTTTTCTTATAAATCACCAAGATACTGGTCCTTAACCTTTGTGGGGTTATGACCCATTGGAAATCCTGATGGGAAGGTGTTGACCAGTTTTCTAGAAACATGCCCCTACCAACAAAATTTGCTTTTTCTTTCAGAAGCTCCTGGAGCACAGATTCTCGTTTATTAGCTCTGTCTGCGCTGAGGGGCCGAGCGGGGACACTGCACTTACTGACACGGGGCCGACACTGGCCTTCTCCTGTGTGGCGGGCTCGCTTGCTCCTCCAGGCAGCTCGCTCCCCAAGCTGTAGGCCTGTCTACCCCACTAAGTTACTTTCTAGGGGTGCGTGGCGATGCCGTTCTCTCTCTCTCACCAGCTGCCCCTCCCCAGTCCGTCCCTTCATGTTTATACGCATGGGGGCCCGCTTTAGAGTTCTGGGACTCGGAGACCCGTTCACTTTGCAGATGAGGCCCTTAGGGAGATGTCAGGAGACTTTCCCAGGGGCTAGAGAAGCGCCTTTGCTGGAGGCTACGGTTTCTAAGTCGAAGTCTGATTCCCATTTCATAGGCTTGAGTTCTTTTAAATCCAACAGTGGGCAGCTGGGGGCATTGGATGAAAAAGTCGCCGCTGGCACTCAGGGGCCTGCCCCCCCAGGACCTAGACCCCTTTGCCCAGCGCGGGGCCATCTGCGGGGCGGCCGGAGTGTGCGAACCACAGCCTTCTTGCTTTATGGACCAGCGTGGCTCTGGATGGGACAATGTTCCGGGGGACATTGTGTCTTGTCACTGCTGATTGTTTCCAACTTGTTTGCCCGGAGAGGTCCCATTTTAATCGGGAGAACTGAAGCGCTCTTTTTTTGGGTGGGCGTCTATCCAGCTGCCTGGGGGATTTCCATGCTGTTCTCGTCAACGGGGCTGTGAATGGACAGGCACGGCTGCCCTCCCTCCTCTGTGCGGTTGGGAAAGCCGCCTGCTCTGGCAGGGATGTCCCCCCAGCGTGCCTGGTGGCTTCTGGAAGAGCCTTAGCTTTGTCCGCTCTGTCGCCGCATCCGGCTCCTCACCCTTGTCCACTGGCTCCCACTTGGTCCTCAGGGGTCCTGAGGAAGAAGGCTGGGAGAACGACAGCAACGTGTGTTACCAAAGGGCCAGGCGCCGTCTCGGGTGCTTTATACGCGTCACCCGCGGCCTCACAGCGAGGCCCCGTACGGACGGCTACCCCGGCCTATGGGCGGGCCATCCAGGCCACCCAGCTGAGCAACGGCCGGACTCCGCCCCGTCTCTGTCCCAGTCCCAGACCAGCTGTCAGGGCACATTCTAGAAGGGATAGCCTTGAGGGTTTCCTCTTTCTCATGTCACACTTGCTCACGCTGGTCCAGCTGGGCATTTAGTAATGGGTTGGGCTCTAGAGTGATGGCCTGCTCACTGCAGGGACCTGAAAAGGTTCAGGTGGCTCCCCGTCTGGTGTACAAAGGGGCTGACCACTGATGCCTCACATGCGCCTGGCTGCCCGAAACAACAGGGTGAGGGCTGGAAAGAGTGCAGCCAGACCCCGGGGCCGCACATCTGGCTGACACACAACTGCAGACTTGCCAGGGAGCTTTCGGTTTCCATTTGGGGGCTGAGGTCCTGGAAGCAGGCATTGTCTTCTCACGGCAGGTGGCCTGGAGTTCCTGGATCTCTGGGTTTCCCCAAAGCGGCACCTGTGTCGCGACCCTCTGTCCCGTGAGCGGTCCTTGGCTGTGGTGTACGCGGGGCGCGGTGAGTCACGAGGCTGTGTAATTCACAGAATGTGTCTCCTTGGTTCCCAGGATGTGTGACCGAAACGGCGGCCGGCGGCTGCGGCAGTGGCTGATCGAGCAGATCGACAGCGCCTTGTACCCGGGGCTGATCTGGGAGAACGACGAGAAGACCATGTTCCGGATCCCCTGGAAACACGCCGGCAAGCAGGACTACAACCAGGAAGTGGACGCCTCCATCTTCAAGGTAGAGCCCCCCACGAGCAGCCAGCCGGGCTGTGGGGGGGTGACTTTCTCATCTGCTTGACATTTAATCCAGTTTCTTTTAAGTTGACCAAGGGCCAAATGTACCGCCAAAAAACGGACTAGGTGGTTTTACATCTGTCATGTGATTTAATCACTTTTGAGGTCAGTTCTGTACTGTTGGCATTTTCCCGACAAGGAGACCAGGGCGCTTTCTTCCCTGAGCTGCCGTGCCTCTCACGTGAGGACTAGCAACCACGGACAGGAAAAAACTTCCTTGCGGGCCTGAGACAGAGACCTTTTCCCCTGGCTGCCACCTAAATTCCATTTAGGATTCTGGGAAAGGCTTAAGTTTTCGTTCCTTCGGGTTCCTGCTTGTGTTCAGCAGCGTAGGGTCGGCTCCGATGAGAGAGAGCGTCTGACACGACTTCCGGGGCCGGTCACGTGGATGTCCTGGACCTGCAGCAGGTGTCTAAAAATAGTCTCACTTCCCTTGAGAACTGCAAGTAGCCCAAGCGTGGGGAGACACGCTCCCTGGTTCCACCACACGCATTGTGACAGCCAGCGCTGGCTGAGCGGTCGCGCTGTGCCAGGCCCGGCCCCACGTGGTCTCCGTCTTCCTGTCCCACAGTCCTGTGCGCTAGGTGCTCTTCCTGTCCTTGTCCCGTAGAGGCCAGAGAGCTGACTTGTCCAAGATCGCCCAGCTCTGCTGTCCAGCTGAGTCATCAGAGTCCCCTGTGGGTCATCACTGTCCCCTGTAAGCGTCTCTAAGCCTAAGGCCAAGGCAGCCTCCACGTTTGCAAACAGACACAAGATGTGCTCCACCTGCTGCCACGTGTGCTTGTTCTGTGGGCACTTGGGGGCCAGAGTCCGGGAGGGGAAAGTGAGCACGTGCAGGGCGGGGCAGGGAGGCTGAGCCTGGGGGGCCAGAACCAGACCCCAGACTCCATGAGTGAGGCGGGGCCAAGGCTTGGACGACCCCAGTGTAGCAGCCAACTCTTAACCAGGGACGACTGTCCCTGACGTAAAACCCCAAATGACAGATTACACCTTGGCCCCAGAGCAGAGCACCAGTAGGTCCAACTTGGTTTCAGTCCTTTAAGTCTCTGCTTGATGTTCGGAGGGGGACACATATTAGCAGTTCTGCTGATGTGCAATCCAGGTCACAAAGCTCTTGGGCCATCTGATGCCGGCCCCGCTAGGGTGGGCACATGGCGGACGTCTGGCGTTTACCCTCAAGGGGGCCTCCTCCCATCAGGGACCCCAGGGCAGGAGAGGGAGCTGCTAGGCTTCCTTTCTCCTCCTCGGTGGCTGGTGTGTCCTCTGCTTAGGAGTTTTGTGCCGCTGACGTCATAGCTGCTTGTGGGAGCGGCTCTGGCCCACTTTCAGTAGTGCCCGAAGCCCAGTGGGTCAGTGGGGAATTCTGGACCCTGCAGCCCAGAGCTGGGCCAGGTCATTCCTGCGCGAGGCTGTCCTGTGCAGCCAGGAGGATGTTGGCACCAAGCTGGGCTCCACCCACTAGCTGTCATCGCATCCTCTGCCTCAGTGTGACAATGCCAGATGTCCCCCAGCGGGCACCCTCTTCCGTCCCTGCTGAGAACTCTGCAGAGGCTGACTACGGCCCGGACGGACGGGCGCCGGGAGGCCGGGCCGCTCAGGGCACAGCCGCAGGCGGATGAGCAGTGGTGCCGCTTCAGGGGCGAGTGGTGGGGGCTGGACAGGAGCTGCACAGCCCTGGTGCGCGGCTGGCTGGCCTCCGTCCTCCCTGCTCCCGCTTTGCTCTGGGAGTAGGGAAATAGAGCCCCAGATTTATACATCTTATGCAATGCTCTTCATGGCCGTTTCAACAGCGTTGAGAAAATGTGCAAGATTCCCAGTGTTTCCGTTGATTACGCAGTCGCGCCGCAGTGTAGCAATCAGAAATGAGTCTACAATCTCTGCAGGAATGTGGGTGGGAGGCAGGCTGGGTGCCCCTCGGAGCCGGGCAGGTCGGCCTCGCACGCGGCAGGAGCCCCTGGCCCGCCCGCAAGCTGTGCTCCCTTCCATCCGCGAGGCGCCCGGCTCCCCGAGCGGAGCTCTGCTGTTGGAGGAACCAGCCGGCAGGCCTTGAGCCATCTCAGGGGTTTTCTGGTTCAGCAGGGAACCTTTTGTTTCAAGTGTTCTAAGAAAACCTTTCACAAATGTATGGGTTAAGGAAAAAACATGAGCCTGCTCCCTGCCTTAGTGAAGGGCCCTCAGAAGCCACTTATACCAGGAATCCTTCGTTGTCTGCGGTCAGCCTCGTGGTGTAGACCTGAGTACACCGATGAGGTCCCGAGACCAGCTCATCTTTATTTTGAAGGTATTTTGCCTCCTCTTCATAAAGCTGAGGGGGGTCTGGTTAAGGTGAGGGGTGTCTGGTTAAGGGAGGCCGTGGTTTGTTAACTGTGCTCCCGACGAGCAGGCTTTATGACAGCCCCGAACCAATTAGAAATTAGCAGCAGAGATTTCAAGTTCAGCGGGCCTTCGAGGAAAGAAACTTACTGGTAAAGCTGACGGGGAGAAGCGGGGCAGGTGGGGAGCCGCGCGTGGGCGGGGTCCGCGGGCACCCCCGACTCCGGCTGCGCTCCGACACTCTGTCCCGACCAGCATTTCCTCTTGCAGAGCCTGGAGAGGGCACGCAGCTGAGTGGACAGTTTGGGGCCTGGGAGGGCTCAGGGCAGGCTGGCAGTGGGGTGCCCACAGGCCTGACCTTGCTTTGTGGCTGTCCTTTCTTTGTGGGGTGAGCATGAGCTTTGACTGGACCAGTGACCACGGTGGTGCCCCCCGACTGCGCAGCTCTGGGTGGACAGCAGCTGGTCCCCATGCGGCTCCTAATTCCCTCAGGAAAGGGGATTAATCGACCCAGGGGTTCCCACGTAAGTGTGGGGTTGCGATCTTACTCCCCTGGGGGGCGCTTGGCAGGTCTGGGGATGTTTGGGGCCGTCACAATGCGGGGTGGATGCTGCAGGCAGCTGGTAGGTGCACGTCCCCCCTGCACAGGGCGGCGCCCCACAGTGTCCCAACCCCAGAGCGGGTGGCAGACCTGCAGTCACTGCTGGCTGCGTGGAAAGCTCGGTCTTGTTAGCGCGTGCTCTGGGATGCAGTTAATAAATGAAGAAAAACAACCAGAAAGACTGCAAACCGCTGACTCTCAAACCCGTTCCAGGGGCCGGGGTCCCGCCGGTGTTGGGCCCGTGCTCACAGCAGGACTGTCGGGTCTCCCTCCCTTGGCCAGAGGCGCAGGCTCTGAGCCGGGGGTGGCAGAGAGGAGGGCGCCGCTGGAAGCTGGCTGAAGGTGCTGTTTCCAGACCTCCCCCCACCCAGTGAGGCCTGGGGGACGAGGCCGGGGTCCTGCACTTCGGCGGGCTGGGCGGGGCTGGTGTGCGCGTTGAGCTTGGGCAAGTGTGCTTGCTGCTGCTGGCTGGGACATCGCTGGGGGTGGAAGTCAGAACAGCAGGTTTTTAATCCCAGACTGGGTCACCTTGGGGAAGTTACCTCTCAGAATTGCCTTTTCCTGAATGGGGGCTGAGCAGTCTCGCCAGAAAGGCAAAGGTTATTTTCACCTGACAGTGGTGACCTCCTATTGGTGCGTGTCTGTATTTCAGTTTTGAAAAACAAAAACTGCCCGGTCACACATCTGATTTTTTAAAAGAATCCTGCCCTGTTTTACATTTTGACTTCGTTTCCAGCTTTGAAGTTCTGATCCTAGTTCAGATTCTAAGGTTTGAAGAGGTCAGAAAACAGAGCTGTGAAATAAAACCACAGAGGGAAAACATTTCTTAGCGTTTAAACATACCCTGGGGGTGGGGTGGGGAAGGTTAGAACAAATGCCAAAATGCAAAACAAAATTTGTTATAAGTGGCAGGGTGGCCGATGACCCCATTCAGGCTTTTTGCAAATGTTCCTCCTTTATGCTAAATTTTAGCTAGAGGTTGACTTGAAAAAGCAACAAATTGTTCGTTTTGAACATTCTAGTGAAACCATCTGTACTTCCTCTTTGTGGTGCCTGACCTCAGGCTTTTCCTGGCCTCCGGGTCCAGGGGAGGATTTGCAAGAGGCAGACCCAAGACGTGTGTGCGGCCTTGGGTCTGGGTTCAAATCCCTTCTTCGGGGGGCGGGGGGGCGGGTACGGGCCCTTTTCCACCTGCTCTGTTCACCTCTGTCCGAGAAGGTGGTCTGACTGGGGTCTCCGAGCCCCGAAATTCCTGGGCCAGTGCTGTTGGCCATGGACAACTCTCAGGAGGACAGGAAGGAGCAGGTCTGACCGTGGCCCTTGGTGTCCGTGGTCTCCTTTTCCGGAGACCACGTGTATTTCACGTGTCTCCTTTTTTCCCTCAGGCCTGGGCCGTCTTTAAGGGAAAGTTTAAGGAAGGGGACAAGGCTGAACCAGCCACGTGGAAGACGAGGCTACGCTGTGCTTTGAACAAGAGCCCGGATTTTGAGGAAGTAACAGATCGCTCCCAGCTGGACATTTCTGAACCATATAAAGTTTACCGCATCGTCCCCGAGGAAGAGCAAAAATGTAACTATTTTTTCTAATTTTCTTTTCTGGCTGCACTCATGGCATATGGAAGTTTGTGGGCCAGGAATCGAGTCTGAGCTGGTGCTGCGGCCTATGTCGCAGCTGCAGCAACACTAGATCCTTAACCCTCTGTGCGCCAGTGGGAACTCCATAACTTCCTTACTTTATGGGCACTCAGCCCGATGGAGGCTGCCCGCATACAGCCCCCACTGGAGAGCCTGGGTCTGGGGTCCTGGCTGCCACCCACGAGGCCAAGCTGGCTGAACACCTGCTCTCTCCTTCGGGTTAGCGGAGGTTAAGACCGCCTTCCTCCGCCAGCAGCAGCCCGGCTGGGGGGGAGCCGGTGGCAGGGGGACGGGGCGGAGACGGGCTGGCAGCTGGCTCTGCCGCCCCGCCAGGCGGGAGCGTGGTGAGCCCTGGACAGGAGCAAGGCTCCGCCATAGCAGAAGGCGGCTTCCTTCCGGCTCCTCGCAGCTCGCACAGCGGGCTAGGGGATGGTGGGCAGGGACGCGTGGCCGGTCGGGCTTGAGGGCCGAGACCCTGAATGGGTTTGTGACGCTGCTGCACCCCTGGCTTCGTCGCCGGAGGGGACGTGCCTCAGTTACTAGATTCTGATCACTGCTCGGGAAGCCCGGGCCGGGATCGTTCCTGCAGCCTCCCTCTGCTGGAACAGCCCAGCGCGGCAGCCGCAAAGAGGTGGAAGTCCTAAGAACCTGCCTCGCATCCCCTGGTCCTGCTGCCCGGGCTCGGCCGGATGTCACCAGTCCGGCAGGATGCGCGGCGCTCAGCTCCGGCCTCTGGTTTCAGGGCGCCGTGCTCTGCGGCTGCTACGGATCAGGGTCGACCAGGAGATGAAATCGAACTACCGTCACTGGTTTAAAATGTTCTTAGAACACCCTGATTTTCTCTGCTCTTCAGTGTAGCAGGCAGAGCACTGACACAGCATCCTTGCTCCTTAACTTAGAAGCTTCCTTAGTCCGTCAGTTCTGGAAAGATACAGAACCCTCAGAAACGGCCTCGAGCCGGGCAGAGATGCCAGTTCCCAGGGAAGGTTAAACATGTTGACATAGAATTTTTAAACTTAAAGCTGTGACCCTGTCGAAACCCGGTGAGCCTGGGCTGGAGTTTTTTAACTTAACTCGTTAACGAGGGCGCCAGCGCGATGACACAGACCGCCTGACAGGGAGGTGGCGCTGGGCCCCTGCTCGGTGAAAGGGCAGGGGCGGAGCCCAGGCTGTCCCTGTCCTGCCCAGCAGTGCAGCCATGGTTGGGGTGACTTGTCTGTTAATCACGTGCAGCTTCACTGTCTGTGAACTGACACCTACCTGAGCCCGAGGCGATGGCAGGAAGGCAAAGCGACCTTCTCCCTGGAGAACCAGAGGCCCGGGGCGCCTCTGAGAGGGCGCTCTGGGATGCCTGCCTCCATCGCACTTGACTGCCAGTTCTGGGCAGCAGTTCACCACCATCAAGTAAACTGTGACTGGGAGGAAGAGGGAAGTTTCTGGTAGGCCCCCACCCCCAGGACCAGCCGAGCTTGAATGGGCAGGTGACCCGGCTTGTTTGTAGCGCGCAGGGCAGCAGCATCACCTGCAGGGTGGGCGTCCCAGGAGCAGCGGTTCTCAGGGGCAGCCGGCCTTGCATTTGCATAGTCAGGTGGGCGCCCCCTCTGAACTTCAGTGGTTTGCCGGCCACCCTGGGGGCGCCCCACCTGCCCCTACTTCCCCCATCGGCAGCCGCCGAGCAAGTTCTCATCCAGGTTCAGCCTGGATAAAGGGTGAGTCGGCTCCAGATCACTGGACTGGTGAATGCAGTGGCCGGGGATGAGGCTAGAGCAGGGAAGAAACCAGCCGGGCCTAGAAAGCTTGTTGTGGCAACACTCTTGTGTCTTTAGCCGATTCCTGCTGCCAACAGCTTCCAAGCTGGGCATCCGCGTGCCTCTGTGGCGAGCTGTGTGCACGCACAGGTGCACACGTGTATATTTGGAAAGGCCGAAAAGAGGTTTCCTGCCCATGAACTTTAAAAAAACACTCCAACCTGCAGACACATTTTGCCAGGAAATCTGTGTGTTTTCAAATGCCCCAGCTTGTAACTCTCAGCTCGGTGGGGTGTAAAGTTAATCTGATAGTTCACTCAGGTCTCGGCCGACACAAGGAAGAGGCCAGATTGTTGCCTTGGTCCTCGGAGTGCTGGACTCAGCGGCGGTCACTTCTCTCTGGCCTCTGCTGATCAGAGGACCCAGCAGGCTGGGAAAACAAAGTGTAGGCCTTTCCCAACCAATGAAGATGCATGCTGACTTTTATTTCCTTTCTTTCCTCGGTGGTGACAACCGTGCTGCCTCGGTCCCTGTGTCACGCACCTGTCCGGTTTTCTGCAGGCAAACTGGGCGTGGTGGCCCCTGGCTGTGTGAGTGAAGCCACAGAGCTGGAGTGCGGGCGCTCAGAAATCGAGGAGCTGATCAAGGAGGTGAGTGAGGGAGCAAGGGGCGCCGTTCTCAACACCCTGCCTGGGCAGCGAGGGCTTGGCTCGCCCGGCCTCCGCCCCACAGGAACGGGCCGTTGAGGACCCGTGAGGAGGCCTCCGCCAGCGGGGCAGCTCCCTGTGCCCTGGAGCCCGGCTGCAGCCCCGGTGGCTGGGGCTGACCTGCCTGCTCTGTTGGCGGAGTTCCCACAGGATCTAAACTTCTCACATTGTAAATACTTTGATTAGCTTAATATGGTCCCTTTGCCTTGTCTTTTGCTTTTTAGGGCTGCCCCGTGGCATATGGAGGTTCCCAGGCCAGGGGTCGAATTGGAGCTGCAGCTGCTGGCCTGCGCCACAGCCACAGCAACGCCAGATTCTTAACCAGCTGAGCAAGGCCAGGGATCAAACCTGCATCTTCATGGATATTATGTTGGGTTCTTCACCACTGAGTCACAACGGGAACTCCGTCCCCTTTTTAGGCTGCAATGAGAAAAGTGTACTTTCTTTGCTGCTTGGGGTTGTCCTTCTGACATGGATTAGTGTAACAGCACTTAGGGCCGGTGGGCTGCTGTCACGTAATATGCAGCTTTTAGTCCTTGTTGGGTTGGAGAGCCAGACAGCCAAGCTTACTAGACTTGTACGTAAACTCAAAGTTCATAGGGTGTACGTAAACACTTAACAGGGTCTCCTGAGGCAGAATGCATGGGATTTGAGTGTGAATTTGAGCTCCCTTTAGCCTCTTGGCTGTGCTGTTAAGGACACTGCAAGGCCGACACTGCTTAGCTGAAGTGATGCGACACAGCTTTTGCAGAAGGCGACGCGGGTGCTAGAGAAACGCTCAGTACGCCCCGGGCAGCAGCCGAGTTCCCTGGAGCAGCACGGAGTCAGAGGATGCAGAGCGCAAAATGCCACCTCCTGCAGGTTGCCCGGTGCCCCTGCACGTGGCTGCCGTGAGGTCCCAGCGGGCTCTGGCAGCAGAGCCAGTGAATTCTTGGATTCGCTTGTTCTGTGAAGTCCTGTCGTCTGTGCGAGGCTTTGCTGCCAGACCCAGCTGAGAGTGGGGTGCCAGGACCGGCACTCTGCGCTCACAGGAGAGGCGGGCCTCTAAACGCCCGCTTGGGTCTGCCAGGCTTCCTTACGGAGCGGCTCAGAGGTGGAAAGTCCAAAGCGGGTGTGGAGCGAGACTGGCTAGAGCGGGGCAGTTTGAACATGTCACCGTGTGCCAGAATTTGCCCACTCTGCCAGGGCGCCAGGGCCGCTGGGTGACCCGGCCCTCGGGTTTTATGACGGGGCAGTTGCGTGTCAAAGGCCAGTACCTTCAGGAGTCGCTAGGGCTTCGGTCACACGGTCTGAGCACTGAGCCTGGGGGATCTATTGCCTGGATCTGTCAAGATGCAAAGGGGGGAACATAGCCGCGTCTCTCGCCATGGGGACGAGCGTGTGGCTTTGGTCAGGGAGGGCCTGATGCGCACCGCAGGCCGGCCCCGGGTCGCTGACGCCGCTCTCTCCCGTGGCAGCCCGCGGTGGACGACTACATGGGCGTGGTCAAGAGGAGCCCGTCGCCGCCGGAGGCCTGCCGGAGCCAGCTCCTGCCCGACTGGGGGCTGCCGCAGCCCAGCGCAGGTGAGGGCGGGCGTCACCCCTCCCGGCCGCGCGTGGGGGCGGTGGGGCTGCCACGACCCTATTTCACCGAAGATAACTGGGCCCAGAGAGCGCCAGTGGCCTTCAGCCCCGAGGGCGGAGCACAGCCACGCCTCCGTCCCGCACGCCAGCTCCTGGGCCTGGAAGGCGCAGCGTCCTTCCCGGGGGAGGCTTCGCCCCCCCTTTCCTGGGAAGCCTGGGGGGAGGGCGGGCCCTACTTCCAGGACCAGAGGGAAGAGGCAGTTCTGGCCCTACTTCCAGGACCAGAGGGAAGAGGCAGTTCTGGCCCCCGTGTGGGCCGTCAGGGCCGTCTTTTAGGACATCAGGGACTCCTGAGGGCCAAGGATAGCCCAGGGGGTCCGGGATGGGGCGAGCTTGGAACCCTGGCTGTGTTGAGCCTCAGCTCACTTACTTGTGAAATGGAGGCTCCAGGAGCTGCCCCGGGACCATGAGGACTGAATGAGGCCTTCGCGCTTCATCAGCTTCTCAGCTGCCCCCGCCCCGCGGGCACGGGCGCCTTGCCTTCCTCTGTGGCCCCTTCCCCCGCTGGCCCCTGTGGGAGACCGGGAGGTGACAGCTGGCCCGGTGGCCTCTGAGGTGGCCAGGGTGCAGGGCAACAGTGTCACCTCGACCCCTGGGGCTGCCGCAGGTTGTCCAGGAACACCTGCCAGGCCTCGGGCTCCCCTCCACGACAGGGCCTGAGTGGGGTGCCGTCCACAGGCATGTCGGGAGCAGGCCCTTGGCCGGAAGGAAATACGGCCCCGCAGTGTCACACGGACACATTGTCAGAGGCCCCACAGCACACTGGACCTCTGCTGCTCTCCGCGCTGGGGGCCCGAGGTCTGGTTTTATGGAACATGGGTCGCTGTGCTGGCAGGGCAACACTGAAGGCGGCGGAAGCCCATGGGGGCCCGGGCCGGGTCCCTGCGCGGCTGCTCGGCGGGGCCGAGGCTGAGGCTGCCTTTCCTCCTCCCGCAGGCTTGCCGCTGGTGCCCGGGTACCCCGCCTACGACGCTCACCACTCAGGTACGGGTGCGCCGGCCGGGAGTGGGGGGCCCCCTTCCAAGACAAGCGCGAGGCACCGTGTGGGTCTGCCAGGGTCGTGGACGAGCCCGACTCCTCCTGTGCACCGTTTGGTGGGGAGCAAGCAGGTGGCCGGCCTTTGGGAGTCTCTCGGGTCGGACCAGCAGACACCCAGAGAGCGCCCTGCAGGCGTAGCTGCAGGAGAAAGCCTGGGGAGGGTCGCCCACGACCCCAGGAGGGGTAACTGGACCACTGGGAGCCTCGGCTCCCCACCCGTAAGTAGGAGCGACAGCGACGGCCCCTCGCCAGACCGTTGTGAGGCCGCCACGCGGGGCCGCTGCAGCTTCCTGGCAGGACAAGACGGAGCAGGGCCGCCAGCGTCCGTTTCCTTTACGCGCGCTCACACCCAGGTTTACAGTGAGAACGCTGCTGCTGGTGGTGGCAGTTACGGTCGTGACAGGGATGGTTATGATGGCAGTGGTGGCTGACGTTATTGCATACTAGCTGGTGCCAGGATCCGTGCTGAGACTGGTGGCCCCTCTCAGTGGGTGCTGTCACTGGGCGCACTGCACAGCCTCAGAACCCCTGGGTCATGCAGCTTGCGGGGCCAGAGCTGGCCCCTGCGCCACGTTGTTGCGTCGTTATGCTGCGGACTTGGACTGTGGCCCCTGGAACTTACCTTCAGGCTCCTCGGTGGCATCTTTGGGCTGGAGGAAGGCAGGGTCTTCCGCAGCAGCTGCCATGTCCTGTGAGAGGAGGGAGCGCAGGGCGTTAGGGCTGTGGGTCTAGGGCCTCCGGGCGCAGAGGAGGAAGCAGGGCTCAGGGAGCAGCGTCTCGCCAGGCCCCACGGGACCGGCGTATCAGGGTGGTGGAGGCAGGTCTCACCCAGAAACCCCTCTGGCTTTGCAGGGGAGGGAGCAGGCTTAGAGGTTAAACTGCTTCCCCGAGGCCACTCTGCTGGGAAGCGGCGTTGCAGGGCTCAAGCCCAGGCATCGCATCGGCGCCAGCTCGTTGTCGAGACCGCCTTACGGTGGGCAGCCAGCTCCGTGAGGCCTGGTGCACGGGTCGGCCTTTGGCCTGGTTAGTGGCGGGGGAGTCCGCCGACCCTGCTCTCTGGGGGCCGGGAGAGGAGCCGGTCCAGGGCCGCGGGCTCCGGGTGAGGAGGTGGGCCGAGGGGGGCAGGTTCCTGAGCGCGAGGCACCTGGCGGCCACTGCCTCAGCAAAAAAGGTCTGAATACCTTCTCGTAGGAGCCGTGTGCCTCTGCTTGGTTCACACGCCCGCCGTGTACCTGCGTCGATGTCAGGAGTCCACAGCTCCTCACCCACAAGGACACCCGGGAGGGCTGGGGAGTGCGGCGGGGGGACCCCGGCCCCTCCTGGGCGGCCCACCGTGCAGACCTGCAGACCCCCGGGGCTCGTTTTTTCTAGAGGCCAGAGGTCCGGGTGCTTCTGTGAAGCCCTCCCCCACAGAGGGCGTGGTGCCGGCTGTGCGAACTGGCTGCTGACCTGTGCCCTCCGCTGTGCCGTCGAGGTGACTGGGGTCAAGAACTGACCGTGCGGCTTGGCGCTGCCAAACGCAGACAGGGAGCCGGCTGCAGAGAGGGAGGCGGCGCAGGTCCCGCCTGGCAGCGGCGTCTCTGTGGGAGGAGGTGCCACTCTTTGCCATCTCCACCCCTTGGGGTCGCCGTGACGCTGAGAGGTGCTCGTAGATCCAGGCACCGAGCTGGGCTCTGAGACCGGGGGCGTGACTTCAGGGGTCTCGTCCACGTCCCCCGCTTCTCTGTCCTGTTGTCCCAGTTCATTTGACAGACGTTTACACGGGGCCTACAGGTGCCAAACACAAACACAGGCTTCAAGCCACCCAGGGCCCCACCGTCTCCACTTTGCTGACTGGGAGCCCGAGGCCTAGGGTGGCAAAGCCGCCTGTCCAGGTCACCCAGCTGGGGTCACGTGTCAGGTGGCCGGTCTCCAGGGGCTGTGCTCCTGGCATCTTTGCTGTGCAGCCACCACTGGCACACTGTCCCCAGCGGGGCCGTCCTGGTGGATGAGGGGCCGGGAGGGGAGGACGGGGCTGCGGTGCGGCTCGGATGTGCAGGGGGGCTGACCTGGGCCCCCTGGGTCACAGGCGCAGCCCCGCCTGCCATCTCTGGGACCCCTGGCTTGGCCGCCTGTGCAACCACACGGTCGAGGGGCGCAGGGCGAGATGAGGCCTCAGTGGTGACAGGTCGGTCTGGGCCAATTCTGTCGCTTGGGACAGAGCTCCGAGCTGCCCTGGAGAGAAGGGGTGGGGTCCGTGGGGTACCAGGCGCTGTGGATGCTACAAACGCGGCCCGTGGGGAGGGTGGCGAGCTGGGCTGCTGGCACCATGCCCCCTGCTGGGGAGGCCACCTGGGCCTCAGCTCTCCCCAAGTCAAGTAAACGAGTTGGGCTGGAGCCCCCAAAGCCCCGATTGTTCTGGAATGCCTCTGAGCTCCTCGCGGGAGGGGACGGGCCCGGGGCGGTCGGGGCCGCCTGAGCAGAGCCCGGGGGCAAGTCCAGGAAAGAGGCAGCTACGGCTCGCGTGGCTCCCGAGGTGACTGGTCTGGGACCCTCAGGGGTGCCCAAACTCACCAGGCTCAGGGACGATGCTTTGTAGTTCTGGAGGTGTCAACGTGCGGGTCTCCTGGGAGCATCATGGGCTTCGCTGCTGTCCTTGGTCCAGCCCCCCGCGTTGAGAGGTGCCCCACCTTCGGGCACCCGAGCCCCCTTCACAGCTGCTTTCACACCTGGTGCCACCCGGACTATCTGACATCCGGTTTCTCCGTCTCACGTCTCAGATTTAATGCCGCTGCCCATCCGCTTACCTGTGGCACATTTGCGGAAACACTGCCTCAGTCTGCGTGTTTTTCAGGCTCTTTCCTCAGGACAGGTTTGGATGAAGGATTTTAGAGTCTTGGTTTGAAATCCAGGGAATCCCGAGGCGATTGTGAGTCTGTGGAGAAAATGAAGATGCTTTTGTTGTCGTTAACCTGGGAGTCCGAGCCGGCACTGCTCTCATTACGAGGCGGGGTCGGCAGGCCCCACGGCTCAGAGGCGGCAGGGGGCGCGCGCATTGGCACGTGTACGTTCCTGCGCGTACGTGTCGGCACAGCACCGCGTGGGGTAGAGCCGTGTACGCAGGTGCGGGCAGTGCCGGGAGATGGAGATCGACTTGTGAAAATGGCATTGGCCCTCGGCCGTGACTTCAAACCACAGCAGCCACGGACCTCGGGAAGCAGGGGGGGTTCGGCCGGAGCTTTTAAGGTTTGGAATCGTTGGCTTCCTTATTAGAGCGTCTGTATTCGTTCATGCTGATGAAAACCTTGTTTCTAGGAGGGGGGCGTGAGGCCCCCAGCGCACCGCAGAGGTCCCGGGGTGCGGGAGGAAGCCGGGCCGGGCCCCGAGGGGCACCCCTGACCCCCGCCCCCCGCCCCCCGTCTGCCCGCAGCCTTCTCCCAGATGGTCATCAGCTTCTACTACGGGGGCAAGCTCGTGGGCCAGGCCACCACCAGCTGCCCCGAGGGCTGCCGCCTGGCCCTGGGCCAGCCCGGCCTGCCCAGCGGCAAGCTGTACGGGCCCGAGGGCCTGGAGCTGGTGCGCTTCCCGCCGGCGGACATCATCCCCAGCGAGCGGCAGAGGCAGGTGACCCGGAAGCTGTTTGGGCACCTGGAGCGCGGCGTCATCCTGCACAGCAGCCGGCAGGGCGTGCTGGTGAGGCGGCTGTGCCAGGGCCGCGTGTTCTACAGCGGCAACGCTGCGCCGGGCAGGGACGGGCCCAACAAGCTGGAGCGCGACGAGGTGGTCCGGGTCTTCGACACCAGCCAGTTCTTCCGAGGTCAGTACCCCTCCCCGCCCTCCCGCGCCTCATCCGGTGCGGGACGGGCCCCCTGCTCTCAACTGGGGAGGAGGCGGTGCTCCCTGCCCGGCCCCAGGTGGGTAGAGTGTGGGGCAGGGCGGCTCCTTCCTTGCGCAGCTGGCCGAAGACCCAGGAGGAACTTGGCGCCTGGCAGCGACCTTGTGGGCCCTCCCAGCCCTGGGAGGCTGGTTAGAAACAGGGTATCAGCCCCACCTTGAGCCCGCGCTCCCAGGGCGTGGGGACACGCCTGCACACAGATGGCGTGCTGTGGGGCACGCGGTTAGGGTCCCGCCCTGAGTTCCTCCTGGAGGGTCAGAACGGGGAGGCCGGGCCCCCAAGGCCGCGGGCAGTGCCTCGTGCTCCGGAGCTCTGCTCCTCTCCCTGTGACGGCAGCGGCCAGAGCGCAGCAGCCCGGGGCAGGTGGGAGAGCTCAGGTGCCAC
Source organism: Catagonus wagneri (assembly GCA_004024745.2). Taxonomy (NCBI): domain Eukaryota; kingdom Metazoa; phylum Chordata; class Mammalia; order Artiodactyla; family Tayassuidae; genus Catagonus; species Catagonus wagneri. The sequence goes on from PVHT021183511.1 coordinate 387,617, forward strand.
GGCCCCGGGGAGCCCCCTGAGGAGAGCATCGTGAGGCCGGCACGCGCAGACGCCACCCCTTGTGCCCTTCAGAGCTGCAGCAGTTCTACAACACCCAGGGCCGGCTCCCCGACAGCCGCGTGGTCCTGTGCTTCGGAGAAGAGTTCCCAGACACGACCCCCTTGCGCTCCAAGCTCATCCTGGTGCAGGTGAGAAGGGCGGGGGAGGGCGGACGGCCAGATCTTGGCGCCTGCACACCGTAACCCCATTGATGCTCGGGCTGGGGAGCGGGCGGGGGGCCTGGGGGCTCCACCTGTGTGCAGACGCAGGCGTGGGCCCTTCGAGTGGGGAAGGGGGTCTTTGCACCTCTGAATCATCTTCTCATGTTCCGGGACTCTCATGATCTATGTTTCCACTCCTTTTTCGGGTTTGGATTGTTTTTCAAAAATCAGAACCTCCTTTTCAGAAAGAGTCCTACCTGTTCAGTTGTCTTAAGGTCTAGGTGACAGATCCGGGCTGCACCTGCCTTGTTTAACTCCAGGCAAGGAAATGAAACTCTAATGGTGGAATTCTGGACCCTTGCTACCCAGTGGGAACAATGCTGGCAGATCTGCACAGGAGTCGTGCAGGACTGCTGTGTACTGTCTGCAGCTGCACATTCTCAGTTCATCCATGTGGAGGTCCTGAGGGGTCGCTCTGGACCCAGGTAACAGCGAGCGTCCCCGCTCCCTCCTGCTCTCTCTCTGACCTTGTGTGCGTCCCTGCAGGTCGAGCAGCTCTACGCCCGGCAGCTGGTGGAGGAAGCCGGGAAGAGCTGCAGCGCCGGCTCCATGATGCAGATGCCCGAGGAGGCCCAGCCAGACCAGGGCTTCCGGACGTTTCCAGATATCTGCGCTTCATACCAGAGACCTCTTTTCAGAGAAAACCAACAGATCACAGTTTAAGGCTCTCTCTCGGGTGCCCCACCCCACCCGCATCTAGCATTTCGTTATTACAATTACTGTCGTAATTATTTAAGGATGTGGAGCCGTCTGACCGGGGTGGAAGGCTTCACTCTGCTCTTCGCCGAGTCCGGCACGCGCGGAGGACCTGACGGGGGCAGAGCTGGGCGCCCTCACTGCTGGAGAAAACCATGGACGCGCACAGCGGACGGTACGCGCGCTGTAACTATAGCCTTTCTTCCCTGTCGTTACTCCGGCCGCTCTGGCACTCGGGACACTGGGACTTTCCAAAGACGCCGCGTTCCGTTTGACTAGCAAATAGCTGACCCCAGTAAGGATTTCCTGTGCTTGATTCAATGTCAACTGTCCTGTGACTTTTAGGTATGCTAATAAGATTTAAAAAGACTTGGACACCAGCCTTCCAGTAAGTGAAAGCACAGCTCTGCACTTTCTGGAAGAACGTATGTTCTTCCTAGAATCTGCCGGCAGAGCAGAGCATTTACGTCACCGGGTGACCTGGTGTGTTTCCATCTTCAGACAATGAAAACCTGCCTTTAGGGCCTTTGTGGCCAGAAACCATGGAGCCAGATTTATTTTTTCACTTCTGTAATTAAGTAAGCCTGATACATGTCTCTTATTTCTACATAATTTTGACTGGTTTTAATTGCGTATTTTAAATTAATTGTCCTACTGTAAAATGCCTTGATCTTTTTAATAAAATGGGCAAGATATAAACCTCCAGTTCAAAAACTAATTGAGAACTGTGCAGGCATTTTCCCTAGGCCTTCAGTTTAGCCTACCTGTCCACGTGCCGGTGGTGTCACAGGTCTGTGTGGCGACGGCAGACTGGGCAACACTGAGAGCGCTTCGCTGGCCTCTCAGCATCACACTGGTCCCCTGGGCTCTCGGCTCCTCCAGGTTAGAGATGACCCCCCCCCCCAACACACACACACTGGGTGTGGAAAAAAGGGAACCATCCTACACTTTCAGTGGCAGTGCAACCTGGTACAGCCACTGTGGAAAACAAACAGTCTGGAGGCTCCTCAAAAAACTAAAAACAGGGTTTCCAAATAAACAGTGCTCCCTTGATCCCACCCCTGGGTGTGTATCCAGACAAAACCGTTATTTGGAAAGACACATTCACCCCTGCGTTCACTGCAGCACTATTCACTATCACCAAGATGGAAACAGCCCAAATGTCCATTGACAGAGGTGCATCTAGACAGTGGAATATTACTCAGCCATAAAAAGAAGGAAATCCTGCCACTTCCAGCAACCTGGACGGCTCTAGAGGGAGAGACTCACATCAAGTGAAGTAGGTCAGAGAGACAGGATATGCTGTGTGTGGGATCCAATAAAAAATGATGCAAATGAACTTAATTTACAAAAGCAAAACAGAGTCACAGACAAAACAAACTTCTGGCTGCCAAGGGGGCAGGGGGCAGGGACGGGTAAATGGGGATACACACTCCACTACATCTGAGTTAGATAAACAGCCAGGTCCTACCACGCAGCTCAGGGAACTCTGTTCAGTATCTTGGATAAACCATAAGGAAAGGCTACCAGAATATAAACATGCAGAGCTGAAACTCTTGGCTCTACAGCAGAAATAACCCAACCTTGTAAATCAACTACATTTCACTAAAATTGAAAAAACACGAAAATTAAAGAAGATTTGTGGTGAGATATACATAAAATTAAAAGCAAAACCAAAGGAGGGTGACCCCACCCCACAGCAGATCCTACCTTTCTACACAGTGGCATTCCCACGGAGACATCCCAGTTTTAGGCCCGAACGAACTTACATTACTGGCTACCATAGCGAATAACAAGCATCTGCTACCCCAGAATGTGTTCAAATCTTTACCCTAAATCATGACACTAACCGGGAGCCAGACAGAGGCCTGCACACATCAGCTCGGCTCACTGCTTCATGACATCTCACTGACCTTTCAAGGTTCAGGTTAACACATCACCGTGAACTTCTTAAAAATCACTTTTGTGATGAAAAAGCACTGGAACATTTTTTTTTCTAAAAAAAAAAATACTACATCAGCAAAAGACAAAAAACACATGATCATCTTAGTTGCAAGAACACATAAAATTTAGCATCCATTCATGATAAAAACCCTTACAAAAGTGGGTATAAAGAGAACATACCTCAACATAATAAAAGCTATTTATGACAAACCCACAGCCAATACAATACTCAACAGGGAAAAGCTGAGCCTTCCTGCTAAAATCTGGAAGCAGACAAGGATGTCCACTCTCATCACTCCTCAACACAGTGTTAAAAATCCCAGCCACAGCATCAGACTAAATAAACAGGTAAGAGACAGATTGGTAGGGAAGAGGTAATTGTCACTATATGCAGATGACACACAGAAAACCCTAGAGCCTCCACACAAAAACTACTAGAACTGATAAATGAATCAGCAAGGTAGCAGGATACAAAATTAATGTACAAAACTCGGCTACATTTCTTTAACAATGAAATATCAGAAAGGGAATGTCAACAAACTATTGCTTTTAAAACAGCATCCCCCCAAATACTTAGGAATACACCTTATGAAGGAGGTAAAAGACTTACATACTGAAACCCATAAAACATTAATAAAGGAAATTGAAGATGATTCAAAGAAATAGACACCCCATGCTCTTAGATTGGAAGAATTCATACTGTTCAAATGGCCATACTACCCCAAAGCAGTCTCCATGTATAATGCAATCCTTATCAGATTACCCATACGTTTTTCACAGAACTAGAACAAATAATCCTAAAATTTAGATGGAACTGTAAAAGACCTGGAATTGCCAAAGCAATCCTAAGGAAAAAAACAAAAACCAAGCAGGAGGCATAACCCTCCCAGACTTCAGACAGTACTACAAAGCTATAAGTAACTGAAACAATGTGGCATTGGCACAAAAACAGACATACAGATCAATGCAGACAAACAGCCCAGAAATAAGCCCACACACTTATGGTCAATTAATCTTTGACAAAGGAAGCAAAAATATACCTTGAGGAAAAGACAGGCTCTCCAGCAAGTGGTGTTGAGAAAGCTGGACAGCTGCATGTAAATCAGTGAAGCTGGAACCTGCCCTCACATCATATACAAAAGTAAACTCAAAATGCTTAAAGCTTTAAGCATGAGACATGACACCATAAAATTCCTAGAAAAGAACAAAGGCAAAACAGTCTCTGACATAAATTGCACCAGTATTTTTTAGGTCAGTCTCTCGGGGCAATAGAAATAAAAGCAAAAATAAACATATGGGACCTAATCAAACTTTTGAACTTTTGCACAGCAAAGGAAACCATGAACAAAAAGACAACCTACAGACTACAAGAAAAGTATCTGTGAATAATGTGACCAACCACAGCTTAGTTTCCAAAATATATCAACAGCTCATAAAACTCAATGAACAAAAGCAACTAAAAATAGGCAGAAGACGGACATTTCTCCAAAAGGGACATACAGATGGCCAAGAGGCACATGAAAAGATGCTTAACATTGCTAATTATTATAGAAAAATGCAAATCAAAACTCCCATAAGGCACCATATCTCCTATGGGTCAGAATGAGCATCATCAAAAAGTCTAAAGGCGTTCCCATCAGGACTCAGTGGTAATGAACCCAGCTAGGATCCATAAGGACATGAGTTTGATCACTGGCCTCACTCAATGGGTTAAGGATCCATCACTGTTCATGAGCTGTGGTGTAGGTTGCAGATGTGGTTTGGATCAAGTGTTGCTGTGCCTATGGTGTAGGTCGCAGATGTGGCTGGGATCTGGTGTTGCTGTGGTTGTGGTGTAGGCCAGCAGCTGTAGCTCTGATTTGACCCCTAGCCGTGACTTCCATATGCCATAGGTGTGGCCCTAAAAAGAAAGAAAGGAAAAAAACAAAATTGACAAACCTTTGGCTAGACTCACCAAGAAGAGGAGAGAAAAAACCCAAATAAAATAAGAAATGAAAAAGGAAAAGTCACAATGGATAGTACAGAAATACAAAAAACCATGAGAGAATACTATGAAAAATTGCATGCCAACAAATCTGACAAATTTTTAGAGACTTACACCCTGCCAAAACTGAATCAAGAAGAAACAGATCAACTGAACAGATCGATCATTAGAAATGAAATTGAGTATTTCATCAAAACACTCCCTACAAATGAAAGTCCAGGACTAGACGGCTTCACAGGTGAATTCTACCAAACATACAAAGAGGAACTCATACCCATCCTCCTTAAACTTTTCCAAAAGGTCGAAGAAGAAGGAACACTCCCAAAGACATTTTATGATGCCAGCATCACCTTAACTGCAAAACCAAAGACACCATGAAAAAAGAAAACTATAGGCCAATATCTGATGAATATAGATGCAAAAATTCTCAACAAAACTTTAGCCAGCCAAATCCAACAACATATAAAAAATATCATACACCACAACCAGGTGGGATTCATCCCAGGTGCACAAGGATGGTTCAACATACGCAAATCAATCAACGTCATACACCACATTAACAAAAGTCAAAAATCACACGATCATCTCAATAGACGCAGAAAAAGCATTTGACAAAGTCCAACATCCATTCATGGTCAAAACTCTTACCAAAGTGGGGATACAGGGAACACTCCTTAACATAATAAAAGTCATTTATGACAAACCCACAGCAAATATAATACTCAATGGAGAAAAGCTGAAAGCCTTCCCACTAAAATCTCGAATAAGACAAGGATGCCCACTCTTACCACTGTTATTCAACATAGTATTGGAAGTTCTAGCTACAGCAATCAGGCAAACAAAAGAAATAAAAGGCATCCAAACAGGAAGAGAAGAGGTAAAACTGTCACTCTATGCAGATAACATGATACTATATATAGAAAACCCCAAGGACTCAACCCCAAAATTACTTGAACTGATCAACAAATCCAGCAAAGTAGCAGGATATGAGGTTAACCTTCAGAAATCAATTGCATTTCTGTTTACTAACAATGAAGTATTAGAAAAAGAATACCAAAATGCTTTACCTTTTAAAACAGCACCCCAAAAAATCAAATATCTGGGAATAAACCTGACCAAGGAGGTGAAAGACTTATATGCAGAGAACTACAAAACATTAATCAAGGAGATCAAAGAAGATACAAAGAAACGGAAAGATATTCCATGCTCATGGGTCAGAAAAATCAATATTGTAAAAATGGCCATACTACCCACAGCAATCTACAGATTCAGAGCAATCCCTATCAAATTACCAATGACATTCTTCACAGAACTTGAACAAACAATCCAAAAATTTATATGGGACAACAAAAGACCCAGAATCGCCAAAGCAATTCTGAAGAACAAAAACCAAGCAGGAGGCACAACTCCCCCAGACTTCAGGCAATATTACAGGGCCACAGTTATCAAGACAGTGTGGTACTGGTACCAAAACAGACATACGGACCAGTGGAACAGGATAGAGAACAGAAATAAACCCAGATGCCTATGGTCAATTAATCTTTGACAAAGGAGGCAAGAACATAAAATGGGCAAAAGACAGTCTTTTCAGTAAGTACTGCTGGGAAACCTGGACAGCTGCATGCAAATCAATGAAACTAGAACACACTCTCACACCATGCACAAAAATAAACTCAAAATGTCTTAAAGGCTTAAATATAAAACAAGACAACAGTAAACTCCTGAAAGAAAACATTGGTAAAATGTTCTCTGACATCAACCTTACAAATGTTTTCTCAGGTCAGTCTCCCAAAGCAACAGAAATAAAAGCAGAGATAAACCAATGGAACCTAATCAAGCTGACAAGCTTTTGCACAGCAAAGGAAGCCAAAAAGAAAACTAAAAGACAACTTACAGAATGGGAGAAAATAGTGTCAAATGATGCAACGTACAAGGGCTTAATCTCTAAAATATACAAACAAACTTACACAACTCAACAGCAAAAAAGCCAACAAGCCAATTGAAAAGTGGGCAAAGGACCTGAACAAACATTTCTCCAAAGAAGAGATGCAGATGGCCAACAAGCACATGAAAAAATGCTCAACATCTCTGATGATTAGAGAAAAGCAAGTCTAAACTACCACGAGATACCACCTCACACCAGTCAGAATGGCCATCATTATAAGTCCACAAAGAACAAATGCTGGAGGGGGTGTGCGGAAAACGGAACCCTCTTGCACTGCTGGTGGGAATGTAAGCTGGTACAACCACTGTGGAAAACAGCATGGAGGTATCTTAGAAAACTATACATAGAACTACCATATGACCCAGCAATCCCACTCCTGGGCATATATCCCAACAAAACTTTCCTTGAAAAAGACACTTGTACATGCATGTTCATTGCAGCACTATTCACAACAGCCAAGACATGGAAACAACCCAAATGTCCATCGGCAGATGATTGGATTAGGAACATGTATATATATATGATGGAATACTACTCAACCATAAAAAAGAATCAGCTAATGCCATTTGCAGCACGGGCATGGAATTAGAGACCTTCATACTGAGTGAAGTAAGTCAGAAGGAGAAAGACAAATACCATATGATATCACTTATATCTGGAATCTAATAGACTGCACAAATGATACCTTTTACAGAAAAGAAAATCACGGACCTGGAGAACAGACTTGTGGTTGCCAAGAGGGTGGGGGAGGGAGTGGGATGGTCTGGGAGTCTGGGGTTAACAGTTGTAGACTGTTGCCTTTGGGATGGAAAAGCAAGGAGATCTTGCTCTAAAGCACCGGGAACTATGTCTAATCACTTGCGACAAATATGTGTAACCAGGTCACGACGCTGTGCAGTTGGAAAAGTGACAGAAATCTGTAAACCAGCTATAGTTGGAAAAATAAAAAAATAAAATAATAAAGGAAAAAAAGTCTGCAAACAAGCAAAAACAATTCTGAGAAAGAAAAATATAACTGGAGGAATCAGGCCCCATGACGTCAGACTATACTACAAACTTACAGTCATCAAAACAGAATGGTACTGACAAAAACAGACACATACATCAGTGAAACAGGACAGAAAGCCAAGAAATAAACCCATGCACCCGTGGTCAACTAATCTATGACAAAGGAGGCAAGAATATGCAATGGAGAAAATACAGCCCCTTCAATAAGTGGTACTGGAAACCTGGACAGCTACATGTAAAAGAATGAAATTAGAACACTGTCTGGGAGCGCAACTACTCTCCCAAAAAACAACAAAACTACAACCAAATGCCGAGCAACCTTCAACCAAATGGACTGTAAACTTCCAAAAAAGATACTCTACTCCAGAAGACAAAGAGGAGAACACATCAAGAGGTAGGAGGGGCAATTACATGATAAAAGCAACCCCATACCTCATTGGTGGGAAGCCCCACAGACTGGAAAGTAACTGCATCACAGAGACTCAGCTATAGGACTGAGAGTTTTGAGGCCCATGTCAAATCCTCACGCCTGGGTATCTGGCACAGGGAGAAAGAGCCGCCAGAGGATCTGTCACTGAAGGCCAGTGGGGCTTGTGTGCAGGAGCTCCACAGGACTGGGGCAAACAGAGACCCCATTCTTGAAAAGCACACACAGACTTTCACGTGCACTGGGTCTCAGGGCAAAGCAGAGCCTCCATAGGAATCCGGGTGGAACCTGACTGCAATTCTTGGAGGATCTCCTGGAAAAACAGCGGTGACTGTGGCTTGCTGTGTGGGGAGGGCATTGGAGGTGAACCTCTCGGAAACATTCATCAGCCTGCATTTCTCTGGAGGTGGCCATTTCTGGGAAAATCTGCTCTCTCCCATCAGCACTGAGAAGCCCCAGGCCAAACAATAATCCAGGGGGGACCACAGCCCAACCCATCAGTAAACAGGCTGCCTAAAGACCCCTCAGGCACACAGCCAGCCTCTAATCTCATCCAGAGACAAAGCCCACCAATCAGAGGGGTAGGAATCAACCCCACCTACCCGTGGGCAGGCACCAATCCCTCCCATCTGGAAACCTACAGCAAGCCCCCCTCCCCATACCAACTTTAGCCACAGGGGAGGCAAACACCAGAACTAAGAGAGGCTACAACTCTATTGTCTGCAAAAAATGTCGCCACATCAAAAACCCATAAAAATGAAAAGACAGAAAACTATAACTCAGATAAAGGAGAAAGAGAAAAGTCCAGAAAAACAGCTCAGTGACGAGGAGATTATCAGCCTCCCAGAAAGAGACATTAGACTGTTGCTGCTGAAGATGATGCAAAACATTGGAAATAAACCGGAGGCAAAGATTGATAATTTACAAGAAACCCTGAGCAAAGAAATACAAGCTGTAAAAATTAAACAAGAAGAGATGCAAAATACAATCACTGAAATAAAAAATTCCTTAGAAGCAGCCAACAGTAGAATACAGGAGGCAGAAGAACGAATCAGCGAGGTGGAGGATAGATTAGTGGAAATCACTAATGCGGAAGAGAAAAGAGATAAAAGATTGAAAGGATATGAGCAGAGTCTCAGAGAACTCTGGGATAATGTTAAATGTACCAACATCCGTATTATAGGGGTGCCAGAGGAAGAAGAGAGAGAGAAGGGGACAGAAAAAATATTCAAAGAGATAATAGCTAAAAACCTCCCTAATATGGGAAAGGAACCACTCACTCAAATCCAGGAAAGGCAAGGAGTACCATATAAAATAAACCCAAGAAGGAACACCCCAAGACACATATTAATCAAAATGACCAAAATTAAAGACAAAGAGAAAATATTAAAAGCAGCTAGGGAAAAGAAACAAATGACATACAAGGGAACCCCGAGAAGGGAAACTCTGCAGGCCAGAAGGGAGTGGCATGATATACTTAATGTGATGAAAGGAAAAAACTTCCAACCGAGATTACTTTACCCTGCAAGGCTCTCATTCAGATTTGAAGGAGAGATCAAAACCTTTACAGATAAGCAAAAGCTAAGATATTTCTGCAGCACTAAACCAGCTTTACAACAAATCCAAAAGAAACTTCCCTGGGCAGAAAAGAAAAGGCCACAACCAGAAACAAAAACACCACAAATGATAAAGGCGTATATACAGTAAAGATACGAAATCATCCATGCACAATTATGCTACCAAAATCAGAAATCATGAGAAGAGAGCACAAATGCAGGACACTGGAGATGCACATGCAATTAAGAAACCAACAAGTTAAAACAATCTCATTTATATATAGACTCCTATATCAAAACTTCAGGGTAACTGCAAACCAAAAATCTACAATTGATACACAAACAAATAAAAAAAATCAACTCAAATACAACATTAAATTTAGTTATCTTGTGAGAGGAAACAACAAGAGAATAAGGGAAGAAAAAAGAGCAACAAAAACCCAAAGCAGTTAATAAAATGGCAATAAGAACATACATATCAATAATTATCATAAATAGTAATGGACTGAAAGCCCCAACCAAAAGACATAGACTAGCTGAATAGATACGAAAACAAGACCCATATATATGCTGTCTTCAAGAGACCCACTTCACTTCTAGGGACATACACAAATTGAAAGGGAGAGGATGGAAGAAAATATTCCATGCAAACGGGCATCAAAAGAAAGCCAGAGTAGCAATACTCCTGTCAGACAAAATAGACTTTACAATGAAGAAACATTTTAAGAGACACGGAAGGGCACTACATAATGATCAAAGGATCAATCCAAGGAGAAGATACAACAATTTTAAATATCTATGCACCCAACATAGGATCACCACAATATATAAGGCAACTGCTAACAACCTTAAAAGGAGAAATCGACAATAACACAATCATAGTGGGGGACTTTAACACCCCACTTACAGCAATGGATGGATCATCCAGACAGAAAATCAATAAGGAAACACAGGCCCTGAATGAAGCATTAGACCAGATGGACTTAATAGATATTTATAGGACATTCCATCCAAAAGCAACAGAATACACATTCTTCTCAAGTGCGCATGGAACATTCTCTAAGATTGATCACATCCTGGGCTACAAATCAAGCCTTGGTAACTTTAAGAAAATTGAAATCATATTAAACATCTTTTCTGACCACAATGCTACGACTGGAAATCAACAACAGGAAAAAATGGCAAAAAATACAAACACATGGAGACTAAACAACAGACTACTAAGCAACCAATGGATCACTGAAGAAATCAAAGAGGAAATTAAAAAATTCCCAGAAGCAAATGACAGCAAAGATACGACACTCCAAAACCTCCGGGATGCAGCAAAAGCAGTTCTAAGAGGGAAGTTTATAGCAATACAAGCCTACCTCAGGAAATAAGAAAAAGCTCAAATAAACAACCTAACTTTACATCTAAAGCAGCTCTAGAGGGAAGAACAGACAAGACTACAGTTAGTAGAAAGAAATCATAAAGATCAGAGCAGAAATCAATGAAACAGAAATGAAGAAAACCACAGAAAAGATCAATGAAACTAAAAGCTGGTTCTTTGAAAAGATCAACAAAATTGATAAACCCTTAGCCAGACTTATCAAGAAAAAAAGAGAGAGGACTCAAGTCAATAGAATTAGAAATGAAAAAGGAGAAGTAACAACAGACATCACAGAAATACAAAGGATCATGAGACTACTATATGCAACTATACACCAATAAAATGGAAAACCTAGAAGAAATGGACATATTCTTAGAAAAGTGCAATCTTGCCAGACTAAACCAAGATGAAATAGAAAATATGGAACTCCCACCGTGGCTCAGTGGTTAATGAATCCGACTAGGAACCATGAGGTTGCGGGTTTGATCCCTGGCCTTGCTCAGTGGGTTAAGGATCCAGTGTTGCTGTGAGCTGTGGTGCAGGTTGCAGACACGGCTCGGATCCCGAGTTGCTGTGGTTGTGGCAAAGGCCGGCAACTACAGCTCCTGTTAGACCCCTAACCTGGAAACCTCCATACGTTGCAGGTGCAGCCCTAGATAATGCAAAAAGATTTCATATATATATATATATATATATATATATATATATATATATATGAATAGACCAATCATAAGTTCTGAAATTGAAACTGTGATTAAAAAACTTCCAACAAACAAAAGTCCAGGACCATATGGCTTCACAGGAGAATTCTATCACACATTTAGAGAAGAGCTAACACCTATCCTTTTGAAACTCTTTCAAAAAATTGCAGATGAAGGGACACTCCCAAACTCATTCTATGAGGACACCATCACCCTGATACCAAAACCAGACAAAGCTACCACAAAACAAGAAAATTACAGGCCAATTTCACTAATGAACATAGATACAAAAATCCTCAACAAAATACTAGCCAACCGAACCCAACAATACATTAAAAGGATTGTATATCACGATCAAGTGGGATTTATCCCAGGGATGCAAGGATTCTTCAATATCCGCAAATCAATCAGTGGGATACACCACATTAACAAACTGAATAATAAAAACCATATGACCCTCTCAACAGATGCAGAAAAAGCCTTTGACAAAATCCAACACCCATTTCTGATAAAAACCCTTCAGAAAGTGGGCATAGGGGGAACCTACCTCAACATAATAAGGGCCATCTATGACAAACCCAGAGCTCACATTATTCTCAATGGTGAAAAGCTGAAAGAATTCCCACTGAGATCAGGAACAAGACAGGGATGTCCACTCTCACCACTACTATTCAACATAGTTTTGGAAGTCCTAGCCACAGCAATCAGAGAAGTAAAAGAAATAAAAGGAATCCAAATTGGAAAGGAGGAAGTCAAACTATCAGTATTTGCAGATGACATACTATACCTAGAGAACCCTAAAGACTCTACCAGAAAACTGTTAGAGCTCATCAATTAATTTGGCAAAGTTGCAGAATACAAAATTAATACACAGAAATCAACTGCATTTCTATATACTAACAATAAAAGATCACAAGGAGAAATTAGGGAAGCAATCCCATTTACTACCGCAAAAAGAATCAAATACTTAGGAATAAACCTACCTAAAGAGACACAAAACCTGTACTCTGAAAACTATAAGACGCTGATGAAAGAAATGAAGGATGACAGGAGTTCCCTTCATGGCTCAGTGGTTAACGAATCCAACTAGGAACCATGAGCTTGCGGGTTCGATCCCTGGCCTTGCTCAGTGGGTTAAGGATCCGGCGTTGTTGTGAGCTGTGGTGTAGGTTGCAGAGGTGGCTTGGATCCCACGTTGCTGTGGCTGTGGCGAAGGCCGGCAGCTACAGCTCCTGTTAGACCCCTAGCCTGGGAACCTCCATATGCCACGGGTGTGGCTCTAGATAAAAGCCAAAAAGCAAAAAGAAAAAAAAAGAAAAAAATAAATGGATGATATGAACAGATGGAAAGACATACCATGCTCTTGGATTGGAAGAGTCAATATTATCGAAATGACTATACTACCCAAGGCAATGCACAGATTTAATGCAATCCCTATCAAATTACCAAGGACCTTTTTCACAGAACTAGAACAAAATTTTTTAAAGTTTTTTTTGGAAACACAAAAATCCCAGAATAGCCAAAGATATCCTGAAAAAGAAAAATGGAGCTGGAGGAATCAGGCTTCCTGACTTCAGACTATACTACAAAGCTACAGTCATCAAAAGCATATGGAACTGGCATAAATTAATATAGATCAGTGGAACAGGACAGAAAGCCCAGAACTAAACCCACACATCTGTAGTTAACTAATCTATGACAAAGGAGGCAAGAATATACATTGGACAAAAGACAGCCTCTTCAATACGTGGTGCTGGGAAAACTGGACAGCTACATGTAAAAAAATGAAACTAGAACACTTCCTAACACCATGCACAAAAATAAACTCAAAATGGATTAAAGATCTAGATATAAGACCAGATACTATAAAACTCTTAGAGGAAAACATAGGCCAAACACTCTCTGACATAAATGATAGCGACATCTTCTCAGATCCATCTGTCAGAATAAGGACAATAAAGAGAAAAATAAACAAACGGGACTTAATTAAACTTCAAAGTTTCTGCACAGCAAAGGAAACCCTAAACAAATGAAAAGACAACCCACAGCATGGAAGAAAATATTTGCCAATGAATCAACTGACAAGGGATTAATCTCCAAAATTTATAAACACCTCCTACAGCTCTATGCCAAAAAAACAAACAACCCCATCAAAGAATGGACGGAGGATCTAGGCAGACAATTCTCCAAAGAAGACATGCAGATGGCAAATAAACACATGAAAAGATGTTCAACATTGCTCATTAGAGAAATGCAAATCAAAACCACTATGAGGTACCACCTTACACCAGCCAGAATGGCCATCATCAAAAAGTCTACAAACAGTAAGTGCTGGAGAGGGTGTGGAGAAAAAGGAACCCTATTACACTGTTGGTGGGAATGCAAATTGGTGCAACCACTGTGGAAAACAGTATGGAGATTCCTCAGAAAACTCAAAATAGAATTACCATTTGATCCAGCAATCCCACTCCTG
>PVHT021183511.1:402979-417082 GCA_004024745.2 Catagonus wagneri
GTACCACCTTACACCAGCCAGAATGGCCATCATCAAAAAGTCTACAAACAGTAAGTGCTGGAGAGGGTGTGGAGAAAAAGGAACCCTATTACACTGTTGGTGGGAATGCAAATTGGTGCAACCACTGTGGAAAACAGTATGGAGATTCCTCAGAAAACTCAAAATAGAATTACCATTTGATCCAGCAATCCCACTCCTGTGCATCTATCCAGAGGAAACCATGACTCAAAAAGACACATGTACTCCAGTGTTCATTGCAGCACTCTATGCAATAGCCAGGTCGTGGAAACAACCTAAATGCCCATCGACAGAGGAGTGGCTAGGGAAGATATGGTACATACACACAGTGGAATAGTACTCAGTCACTAAAAGGAATGAAATAACATTTATAGCAACATGGATGGACCTAGAAATTATCATGCGAAGTAAAACCCATCAGACAATTAGACACCAACATCCAATGCTACCGCTTACATTTGGAAACTAAAAAAAGGACACAATGAACTTCTTTGCAGAACAGATAATGACTCACAGACTTTGGAAAACCTGTGGTTTCCAAATAAGACAATCTTCGTGGTGGGGGGAATGCACTGAGGGTTTGGGACTCAAATGCTATCAAATTGACTTGTGATGATTTTTGTATACCTATAATTGTAATAAAATTCATTAGCAATGGGAAAAGAACACTAACGCTATACACAAAAATACATTCAGAATGGATTAAAGACCTAAATATGAAAATGGATACTATAATACTCTTAGAGAAAAACAGAGGCCACACACTCTTTCACATAAACCACAGCAGTATCTTCTCAGATCCACCTCCCAGAGTAATGCCAATAAAATCAAAAATAAACAATGGGACCTAATTAAACTTAAAAGTTTTTACACAGGGAGTTCCCATCATGGCTCACTGGTTAACGAACCCGACTAGTATCCATGAGGATGTGGGTTCGGTCCCTGGCCTTGCTCAGTGGTTTAAGGATCCGGTGTCGCTGTGAGCTGTGGTGTAGGTTGCAGACACAGCTTGGATCCCGCGCTGCTGCGGCATAGGCCAGCCAGCTACAGCACCAATTCCTCCCCTAGCCTGGGAATCTCCACATGCTGTGGGCATGGCCCTAAGAAGACAAAAAAAAAAGAAAAGTTTTTGCACAGCAAAGGAAACCATTAATAAAATGGAAAGACAACCCATAGGATGGGAGAAAATATGTGCAACTGAAGCGACTGACAAGCGATTAAGCTCCAAAATATATAAACACCTCCTGCAGCTCAATACCAGAAAACCAAAGAACCGAGTGAAATAAATGGGCAGAAGATCTAAACAGACAGTTCTCCAAAGATATACAGATGGCCAAAAAACACATGAAAAGATGTTTAACATCACTAATTATTAGAGAAATGCAAATCAAAACCACTATGAGGTACCACCTTACACCAGACAGAATGGCCATCATCAAAGTCTACAAATGATAAATACTGGAGAGGGTGTCAAGAAAAGGGAACCCTATTACGCTGTTAATGGGAATGTAAATTTGTGTGGCCACTATAGAGAACAGTATGGAGGTATACCTCAAACAACTAAAAATAGAATTACCATTTGATACAACACTCCCAGTCCCAGGCATCTATCTGGAGAAAACCATGACTCGAAAAGATACATGTACCCCAGTGTTGATTGCAGCACTCTATACAATAGCCAAGACATGGAGGCAACCTAAATGTCCATCAAAAGAGGAGTGGATAAAGACAATGTGCTACATATACACAATGGAGTATTACTTAGCGATAAAAAAGACTGAAATAACGGCATCTGCAGCAACATGGATGGACCCAGAAATTATACCAAGTGAAGTCATACAGTGAGAGACAAACATCATATGCTATCACCTACATGTGGAATCTAAAAAAAAGACACATATGGACTTATTTGCAGAACAGAAACATACTCATAGACTTTGAAAAACTTATGGTCACCAAAGGGAACAGGTGCGGGGGAGGGATGGGCTGGGGGTTTGGGATGGAAACGTTCTAAAATTAGGTTGTGATGATGGTTGTAAAACTATAATAAAATTCACTGAATTAAAGCCTACACAGAATTAAGTGCTGGACAGGCTGTGGAGACAAGAGAACCCTCCTACACTGTTGGCGGGAACGTAAACCGGCACAGCCACTATGGAGAACAGGATGGAAGCGCCTCGGAAAACTGCAAGTTTCCGTATCGTCCAGCAATTTCCCTCCTGGGCATATATCCAGACAAAACTATCACTCGAAAAGATACATGCACCCCTGTGTGTGCACAGCAGCACTATTTGCAACAGCCAAGGCATGGAAGCCACCTAAGTGTCCATCGACACAGGACTTGATAAAGAAGATGTGACACATATACACAACAGAATATCATAAAAAGGAATACTGCCATTTTCCGCAACTTGATGGACCTAGAGATCATCATATTAAGTCAGTCAGAGAAAGACAGCATATGAAATCACTTGCATGTGGAATATCATAAAAAAAGATACAAACGAGCTTATTTACAAAAGAGAAATAGACTCATAGATGTAGAAAACAAATTTAGGGTTACCAAAAGGGAAAGAAGGCTTATATTCGTATATGTGTGTGTCTGAGTACATGTGTGTGTATAACTGAATCTCTTTAATGTAAAGTGGAAATAATGCAACTTTATAAGTCAACTATACTTCAGGAAAGTTTTTAAAGATGAAAACACACACCCGGGAAAACCCCACACGTTGTATTTTGTTCTGTCGGGGTGCTGGGCCCGCAAGGACAGCACAGGACGGCCGTGCTGAGTGCCTGCGGGGGGCCCCACTTCCTGGCGCTGCAGTTTGTGGATCAGGCCAGGTCAGGTCCACAGTCAGTGTAGACAGCCGGCAGGCGGGGGGAGGCGTGCTGGGGAGGGACTGCGTGCTTCGCTCCCACGCTCTCCGGGGCGGGTAGGAGAATTTTCCTCCACTCCTTCTCTCTCCCAGCACTGTCACGAGGAAAGGGCAGGCAGGGGCCGAACCTCTGTCCAGGTTCCTTCTGAGAAGTGAGCCAAGTTGGGGTTTGCGGACAGGGCCGTCCTGGCTCAGCCAACGCCGTGGCCTTGCAGCTCTAAGAGTCTGATTTAAAATCTGAGACGCCCAGGAATGCCCATTTTCTTCCCACCCCGCCGGTGCGAAGGTGACAATGTGCAGGCCAGCGAGACTGCAGCACGGCTTCTCCGAACACGCTGCAAGTCCCACGGGAGCAGGGAAAACTCCAGGAGAAACGGCTTCTTCTCTTGGGCCAACAAAGCCAGCGTGACATTTTTAAGAATAGACCTGTTTTCTGAACTTTTGTTAGATAAAAACAGGCTTTAGTCTTTAGCTTAACTATACCTGTAAGATGCTAAATGGTTTCGTATCCATTTTAAAAATGTATTATTTATTAAAATAGAGTGCTCTTTTTCAAAGCTGATATGTATTCCATTTTTTTTTCATTTTTTTAAGCCTCTGTTAAATCTTTTATCGTTTTCACCAGCTTTCAGGTTATTTTTATTACTAGGTTTTTTTTGGGGGGGAGGGGCTGCGCTTGTGGCATATGGAGGTTCCCAGGCTAGGGGTCGAATCAGAGCTGTAGCCGCCAGCCTACACCACAGCCACAGCATCAGATCAGAGCCACATCTGCAGCCTACACCACAGCTCACCGCAACACCAGATCCTGAACCCACTGAGCGAGGCCAGGGATCGAACCTGCATCCTCATGGTTACTAGTCAGATTCGTTTCCGTGGAGCCACGAGAGGAACTCCAGCTTCTAGGTTCTTTAAAGGGGGAACCGCAAAACAATACTGCCCTTGATTCTAAGGACTTTTCGCTTATTCCCCACGTCCAGAACAGCGGCAGAAAGCTGTGGAGGTGCAGACCACACAGAACTTTGGGGAGAAAATGTGGTGGGAGCACATCATGTCTTCATAAAATCTGAAGGCTTTCTCACGCCTGGCTTTCTGTGAGCGGACTGGTGGCTGCAGGGCTGTGTGGGTGGAGGCTGCCAGCTGCTGGCTCGGGGGTGGAGAAGGGCCACCATGATGGGGGTGCCACCTGGGGACTCGGTGGGGACATGAGCGGTCCTGTCCGGCTGTCACGGAGTTGGCTTCATGGGACCTGTCCTGGGACAGACGGACGGGTGGGCGGCAGAGACGCGGCCAGGCCCACGGGGAGACACGCTGTGTGCCAGGCAGCAGCGGCCTCCCACCAGCCTCGGGTGAACCCAGCGGGACTGGGACGGTTCTCAGTTTACAGACAGGGACACTGACCAGGCCTCTGCGTCCCGCAGGATGGCTCCCGCCACGTGGCTTCAGCTGGCTGGCCGCCACGCCGCGGGAAGGACAGCAGGTGGTCGCAGGGACCTCAGGGTCGTGTTTACAAGCAAGTGCCTTTCCCACCCGTGCTCTGGATTCAGGGCCAAGTGTGGACACTGGATAAAGTCTGCTTCTCCCCCGAGTTCCAAGCCTGATGCACAGGGTCCTTCCCACCCCAGTTCCTGCAGCTCCGAGGAGGCTCTGAGGAGGAGGGGAGCCCGGACGGCTTTCCAGTGCGGGGGTGGGAATTCACTGGTCAGACGCCGCCATCTAACCTGAGGTTCTAGACAAACGTTGCTGGGTCCTGGACGTGAATCAAGCTTTGAGATGTTGACCCTCTTCTGAACGATTAGCTTCTGGGATGCTGGGAATGAGCTGATGAGAAGAGGCCAGAAAGCAAGCAGCCTTCGCTCTCTGTAGCTTAAAAACATCAACACGATTGACACAGTTCAGGGACTGCCACCTCGCCAAGCAGCTTTCCAGAATCCCTGTGGGAGGCACAGCTGTTCTTGTGTGTTCTGTGCTGAGGCATCGGACAGATGGACGGAGCAGCTGCCGAGCCCTGGGCTAAGCCTGCGCGGGACCTGCGGGGACCAGGGAACCCGGGCGAACCCACCCCGAGGGGACCAACCAGGCAGGGCCTCTGGGCTACGGGGGCGGCTGTGGGAACCAGAGGATACTGTTCACCCAAGTGGTGCAGACTCTCCAGGACAGAAAGTTCTGCAACTCAGCTACTCAGAAGCATTTAGAAATTCTCTGTACAGAAGGACCTATAATCAGTGTGCCGAGGAGTTCCCTTCATGGCTCAGTGGTTAACGAATCCGACTAAGAACCATGAGGTTGCGGGTTCGATCCCTGGCCTTGCTCAGTGGGTTAAGGATCTGGTGTTGCCGTGAGCTGTGGTGTAGGCTGCAGACGCAGCTTGGATCCCGCGTTGCTGTGGCTGTGGTGTAGGCCGGTAGCTACAGCTCCTGTTAGACCCCTAGCCTGGGAACCTCCACATGATGCGGGTGCGGCTCTAGATAAAAAGACAAAAAGACAAACAAACAAACAAAAAAATCAGTGAGCCGAGAGCCAAGGAGGCAGCTTCGCAGTGGAAAGTCTGGATTCTTTTACCAGAAGGGGAAGAGAAGCGGCTAACGCTGCAGTCCCTCCCGTCCTGGTATGTCCTCAGGATGTGCGCACACACTTGGGCATCTGAAAAGTTCGGACTCATGGCAAGAAACTCGTTTCACCCAGTATTTGCTGTGACGTTACGCCTGCAGTGTGTCTAGGACGTGGTTCCTCGTCCAAGTTGAACAATCTCGGGCATTGAGAGGAAAGCACATTTTTTTTTTCTGTCTTTTTAGGACCGCACCCGTGGCATATGGAGGTTCCCAGGCTAGGGGTCTAACTGGAGCTGCAGCCGCTGGCCTTCGCCACAGCCACAGCAACACCAGATCTGAGCTGTGTCTGCAACCTACACCACAGCTCACGGCAACGCCAGATCCTTAGCCCACTGAGCGAGGCCAGGGATCAAACCCGCAACCTCATGGTTCCCAGCTGGATTCATTTCCGCTGAGCCATGACGGGAACTCCAGAGATCCCACCTCTTGATGACAGGGGGTGTCAAGGGACATGAGGTCGTACTCGGAGCCCAGAAGCATCTTCTCTTTTACGGCTCATCCCACCTGCTTTAAGAAAACCAAGCTTCTGCCCTTGACCTGGAGGCCCTGGCTCCTTTCTGCTCTGGTTCCTTGAATCCCAGGCAGGGAGACTCGCCCTCACTCCAGCTTGGGAGCCCGACAGGGCCCTGACCTTCTGAAGGCAGCCCTCTGGGGTCACCCCTCTGGGCACGGAATTTAGGAATTTCGTTCGCAGAACTATGTTCCATCAGGAGGGGCCTTTCTGAGGCTGAGCCCTATGCTTCTCGGCTTCTTAATGGTTACAGCCATACGTCACACACACCAAGCGTCTGGTACATGTCACCCTCCTTCGCCTTTGTGTTAAATCCTAAGGGCCAGGGCGTGTTAGAAAGAACAGAGAATCTTGGAAATAAAAATCCCTCAGAAAAACCCAAGAGGGACTCAGGGCATTTTCTTGAAGAGCTTTCAGGGGGAAATCACGGTGCGTTTAGCAGACTATGAGGTTATGTCTCCACTAGGCATTTCCCTTCCAGCAGCCTCTGCAGAGCCCTGCCTCCTGACCCCCTCAGGCTCCTGTGTGAAACCCGCATTGAGCAATCGGGCCAGTTAGAAACCCCGAGCCCAGAAATAAAGTGACTGTTGCTTTGGGTCCCTGCATGTTTGCGCTGGGTCCCGATGGAAGCAGAAGGCAGTGCTTGGAGGAAGCAGATGGCTTGGTCTACTGTACGTTTCAGAGTGTTTCAACTGCAAGAGTAGCTGGGGCTATTGCGTCACTGAGCCAGACAGGCCCACGGACAGAGGCGGGGACCCCCGGGAGCTGACCGCTGGGGGCGGGCTCAGTGGTCCAAGAGGGGGCAGCGGTGGAGTTTAGACAGAAGGAGAAAGGGGGAGACAGGTGGGGAGAAGTGCCTGAGTCTGCGGCCAGGTCCAGGACGGGCTGGTGCCCAGCGCCCCTGCACGGGCGGTGACGTCAGCTGGATGTGGGCTCGAAGCCTGACTCTGCTGCCAATCAGCTGTGAGACATCGGGGCCGTGGGGCCCCATCCCTGACTCTCAGCATCCTCGGCTACAAATTACCCGTCACAACCCCTACTTCACGTGGACGCTGTGAGGTTCGCTGCCCTGACCTCCCCGGAGTCGGGGTGAGGACCCACAGAGGTCACTGGCGGGCAGGTGACGGGGCAGCGACCGGGGGCACTGCTTAGCAGGTGTGGATCTGAACAGACGGAGCGGAGATTTTCAAAAGGACCCGTCCTCGGGGGGGGGGGACTCAGCCGTGTGAGGCCCCACCTGAACACCGTTCGAGTTCTGCCCTGGACGTCGGTCAAAGTCCCCAGCGCCCACCCTGCTCGCTCACTGGAAGGCTGACGGCCACGGCCCACTGCCCGCGTCCCCACCCTCCGGCCTCCGGCCGTGCCCAGCCAGGGGGAGCCCAGCAGGCGGTCAGAGGGAGGGAGCTTCCACTGGAATTCAAGGAGGAGGAGCCGTGTGTGCGCTGCTCACTCTGAACCCTCCAGCACAGTGAGTGCTCAGAACACAGCTCCTGACAGACAAGCCTATGGCCAAGACCCCGTGGGAACCGGGGCCAGGATGGGACACGCACTGGGGCTCAGAGAACGGAGGTGGAGGGCGATGCAGGGACGGGTGGACCGGACGGAGGAGAAGGACAGGGTGGCCGAGGGGAGGCGGCCTGCGCTGGGGCCTGGGGCCTGGGCTCGGAGGCGGGAGGTCTCTGGAGGGAAACCAGGGCCTGTGGGCAGCCAGCCGCAAAACAGCGGATCCCAGCCAGCGCACCTGCCGGGCCCGCCAAGCTCGGGGTTTACTCAAGACGAGCCTACTTTCCAGAAGTCTCGGGCGGAGGTGCGAGACGCAGGCATCCTGAAACTCAAGGTAATTCCCTCAGCCTTGCCTTTCGTTTCCTGACTGTGCTGTGAGCGGGCACCACTTCCCCCGTCTTGGCACCAAGGGACCGGCGACCGCCCCCAGACGCTGCCTGCCTCTCCGCGGCTGTGACGGTGCTGCTTCTCTGCCCTGAGTCGCCTCGTCGGGCAAATGGGTGCGAGGTCAGAGTGAGTTCTATGGTGTCAAAAGGCCTGGGATGCTGCACAGAAAGTGGGAGACGCACCCTCACCGCGGGGCTCGGCGGGTCCTGCCTGGCAGGTCCCCTCCCCCGTGCGTTCAGGGGCCGCAGCACAGCGCCATCCTGACCTTCAGGACGACCCCCTGCCCGCTTCCTGATACGTGTTCTCCCAAGGGGCTGCTAAGCTCTTGCGTGTCGGGCGATCTTCCAGAACCACCGCCCGCTTTCCTCGCGCCCGGCTTCGCTCTCTGGGAGCACGGCCGCCGCAGTGCGTGCCTCTCCACGGCAACATCGCGTCCGTGTGTGACATCGTCCTGACTGCTCCCCTCTTCCACGGGTGGGGCGCTGGGCCTGTTTTGAGTCTGCCCATCCCTGGGGGCCCAGCGTGAAGCTGCGGCAGCCGCGCTCCTCTCAGACCTCCGAGTCACAGCCGTGCGTGCTGGAGTGGCCTCCTTCCTGCCGGAGTGCGCGTGCCCGGTGCCCCACGTCCCCCCCCACACCTGGCACCTTGAGTCGATCATGCTGGGGCCACTCAGGTGACGCCGTGGCGTCTGGCCTGCTGTCACCTGCCATCTCTACTGGCTGAGAGGACTGGACTCCCCAATGTCTGTTTACTGAACAACGTCTTCCGTGAAGGGCTGCGAGCCTGAGCTCCTGGCTGCTATGACAACGGGCTCGCCTTCCTCCTGGTTTCCGGTGGGAGCCAAGGCTCGTCCTGCGGAGCTGGCGCCTGGTGGGACGCCAAGGGCTCTGAGTGTCTCCTTGGACCCCCACTCACCCCAGGTGGGCCCTCTGATAGACACAAGCTGCGGGCGAAACCAACAGAAGGTCTGAAGTCACAGAACGACGCAGGTGCCACATGGGGCACAGAGGGACCCCGCCAGGGACGTGTGCGGCTGCCCCGCTGGGGTCTGTTCCGGCTCCTCCTCCAGGTCTTCGCGGCCCCGGCTCCTCCGCGTGTGTGCACGTGGCTGCCCACCCAAGCCTGAGGCCTCCAGGCAGCTCCGCCGTCTGGCCTGGCTTCGTCTGTGCTCCCAGACCCGGGGCCACGTCTCAGACGGAGCATAAAAACACGTGACATCAGGAGGAGAGAGAGAAGGGTGTTCTAGAAGGGCGGGGGCGGGGGCTGCAGCGCAGGTGCTGAGGGCCTGGGGTCGGAGCAGCAGCAGGAACAGCCCCCACGCGTCTGTGTGTTAAATTTATCCCCAGACAACGGGCACCATCAGAGGTGGAAGCTGAGGTCAAGGACACGGGAGGCACCGAGCAGAGGTGCGTGGACCTGGCTGTGACCCTCCTGCCTCCGACTGTGCGCCAGGCCCCCGGCCCTCCCACACGCCCGGCTCATCTGGGAGAGGATTTGGCTCTGACCCGCCCCCCAGGACTGCCGTGGAAACGAGACGAGGGGCTGCTCGAAGCTCTGAGAGCAGGGCTGCTGCCGGTCACTTCCATGCGGCTGGTGTAACAGGGTCAGGCGAGCGTGCGGGACGCCCCTGGGCTGCGTGGGGCTGCGGGATCAGAAAGGACGGGGCGGGGACCCACGTGAGGACCCGGGGCTGTCCAGCTGTCCACCGAGGGCTCCGGGAGCCAGGCTCGGCGCTGGGGTGCAGGGCTGGCGGGGGCGGGTCGCTGCCTGGCCCCATCCCCAGCCCACGCCCAGAGAAGGGAAACCATGACGGCGCCGCGGACCAGCACTGAGTGGACAGCCGCCCACCGTCACAGGGGCCCCCGACCCACTCTCAGGGCACAAGGGGGACTAGCCCTGCCTGTGATAACAAGCGGTCAGGACGGCCAGCTGACAGAGCGCACGGCTGAGGCCAGAGGTCAAGGCACGTGAGTGTGCAGTGTGGGGACGGGTGAGGGTGCTGAGCCTGGGGGATGGGGGGGCGCGGCCGGGTCACCATGGTGACGGGGGTGGGCCTTCCTGCCCGGCTCTGTCCTAATTCAAGAGCTCACACACCGCTGCGGTGAAGCTGGTGGCGTCTCATGACCTCTGTGCCCCCCCGCCCGCCTGCCGCTCCAGCCCCTGTCCTGCCCAGCGACAGCAACTGTCAACAGGACAGCTACAACAGCCGTGACAGGTGTCTGTGTGCACGTCCATTCTCAGCGCCTCTGCATGAGAGGCCTGGGGCACAAGCGCTAGAGCACAGGCTTAAGACACGTCTGCTTGGTGGGAAAACCGCCCTGCAACGCGGCCGTGCCCCCGCGCCCCCAGCAGCAGCGAGGCAGTGACGGGGCGCGGCTGTGGCTCAGTGTGCTTTTTAACCCTCAGATACCTGTTGATTCGACCAGGCGAGCAAGATTCCGCACACAACACGGTCAGTGGCTCAGTCTCTGCTGCCGGCTTCCCAGGAAGGTGCGCAGATCAAAGACCACCCCCCACCGCAAGCCTCACTCTCTTGCTCTGCGGACAGGAGATGCGGGGGTCTCCCACTCCGGGGGCTGCTGTGGGTTAGATGGTGTGCCGCGGTAACCTGGGGAGGGGGCCCTCTCTGAACAGTAGCCACTTCGTAAGTGTCAGCGGGTTCACACAGGACTCTTCTCTTACCCAGACTCTGAGAAGGAGCTTGTGCTAAACTGGCTAACAGGTGTGAAAATGTTAAAGGCCCCGAGGTGGGGAGATGGGCCTGCATGACTTGGGTGGACCCCAGGTCAACACAAGGGTCCTTACGGGGGGGGGGGGGCAGGGGGGTCAGAGTCAGAGACTGAAAGATGCGACCCGTTAGCTGTGAAGACAGAACCAAAGAAAACAGCGCCTCTAGAAGCTAGAACAAATTCTCTCCTGGAGCCTCCGGTAGGAAAAGCCTGGCCCACACCTGACTTTAGCCCCTACTGACCTGCAGAACTGGAGAGAATGGACGTGTGCTGTTTTAAGCCACTAAGTTCGGGGTCATCTGTGACACAGGAAACTGATACAGAACCTTAACGAGCAGGTGAGGAAACTGAGGCCCGGAGAGCGGGCGTCACGCGGCCTAGGTTCTGGGGGGGACGCACAGCTGCAGCCCCTCCCGCCTCTGCTTCTCAGACCCCCTGCCCTCGGTCCCGAGTCCAGGGCTCTGGCGCTGACATACGAGAGCCGCGCTGCCCAGAACACGGGGGACAGGGGGTGAAAACCCCAAGGTTGAAAATAGCCCTGTACCCGGTGTGGTTCAGTTTCTGCTTCTCAGCCTGCTGTGAGGGCGACAACTCACAAAGCCACTTCCTCCTGACTCGCTCCTGCCAGCCCGTCTTCACTGGCATCTGCCCGCACCGCCATCCCCCCAGCCCAGTTCCCTGAAAGCCGAGCCCTCAGACCTTCTGGGTCGGGGTGGCCACCGGCCTGGAAGAGCCTTTCCTCGGACAAATTCCTGATGTGTTTGCAGGCTGGCCTGCGACCAGGGGCCTCTGGTCTTAGAGGAGCGCTGCTGTTCTTTGTGTGTGCGACTATTACGGCCTTCCTCGTTTTGAGGTTAGAGCCGGCGCTTCCTTTCTCTGGTGTGAAGTTCAACCGTGATGCTGTGACAGGCAAGAAGATATTTCCACTCAAAACCACTAAGAACGCAGCCCTAAGAGATTTTTCCTTTGCTTCCACTGGGTTCTTGGGCTTGACCCCAAGGTGCTTTGTAGCTGGAAAATCTGAACAACATCATCTGACGCCTCGTCTTAGGTTGCGTGGGAGGAAAGGAATTATTTTCTAAATGAGGCCCACAATTTCTGTTTCGTTTCAGACAGGAATGCTTCAAAAATGCCAAAGGTGTAAAAATAACACAAAACGACTGTGCTTCCCATAAAAACTCAACATAATGGCAGGCAAAAAGGTGTCCAATTTTCTCCCCGGCACAGAGTTGGTGCTTACGGGAAATCTGTTGAAGGAACAACCAAATGAACCAGGGTGGTATCTTTAGCAAGCCGCGTTGGGAAAGCCGAACAACCACGTGTAAATCAGTGAAGCCTGAACACATCCTCACCCCACACGTAAATCTACACTCAAATTGGCCTAAAGACTCGAAAAGAAGACACCACAAGCTCCTAGAAAAGGACAGAAGACAGCCCCCGACGCGAATCACACCAACGTTTTCTTCGATCAGTCTTCCAAAACAATAGAGATAAAAGCGAAAATGAACAAACGATAAGCTTTTGCACAACAAAGGAAACCATCGACAAAACGAAAATACAGTCTATGGACTTCCAGAAAACATCCGCCAGGGACGAACGAACGCGGGAGCTGGGGAGCAATGACTCTGAACCCATGAGACGTCCCAGGTCCCCTCGGCCTCTTCCTCTGGTTTGCCTGTTTTCTCCCTGAACCGTTTATCAGGTGCAGCCAATGACCCCGAGAGTCCCGCAGAATGGGGACGAAAGGGCACTTCAGGGACCAGAGGGCAGGGCAGGAGGCAGCTCTCTGAGCCTGGAGGGAGCAGACAGCCGGCTGTGGCTCCCTGCGTACCCGGGGGTCACAAAGGCCGAAAGGCGTTCGGCGTGAGAGAACCACAGACACAGGGCACCTGCCAGATTACGAAAGGAACCCAGGGATGCCGAGAACCTCAACAGTCTTACGAGAACTCTGTGCCCATTAACCAGACGGAGAAAACGAGCCTCAGCGGCGGACAAGCAGGGAAACTGCCCATGGGTGCGTGATAGACCAGAATTCGCCTGGAGGCTGGCGGGTGACGGGGACACAGCCAAGTGGGGGTGACATCCACCCCTGCACTTCCTGCTCGCTCCCGGAGCCCGGGTTTCCTTGAGACATCTCTCCCTCTACGCGACTCCGGGAGCAGGGCCTATCCCCAGACGCAGCTGTAAATCCCCATTCCTAAGACCCCAGCGTCAAATGCCGCCCTTGGCAGTGAGGGCGCAGGGGAGGGCCTGGAACTGAATAACGGTGATGGGTGTGAAGGAAAGACTTTCTGGGGCGTCTCTTTGCTCTTGGGGCGGGGAGCGGTGCCCCCTTCCCCGGTGCATGGCTGTGTCCCGGAAGGGGCTGGAATTGCTGCCGCAACTGCTGCCAGCCTATGGGTGACGCTGACACCTGGCGGGGGCCGGGGGAGGGGAATGCCAGCCCCAGGCCGCCTCAATTTAGTACTTTTCATTTTCAAGGCCTCCCTTGAGCCCGGAGTTTTCTGCTCCTCGCTGCTCAGAGCATCCTCGAGGACGTCTCTGCCTCCGCCTCCTCCCCGCCTCGACCTCCCGTCTCTCCCGCTGGAGAAGCAGGCGGGCTCTGCGGCCTCCTGCTCCTGCCTCGGCGCCCGGGCCGCCGCGCGCCGCCCACGGCGCAGCGCGGCTGGCGTGTAAGCCCAGAACCGCCCGCAAAGGCCCGCACCCTCGGAAGCGATACGAGCTAGAAAACTTCTGGAGCATCACTCCACTTACCTGGAGCGCCGTCTCTGCCGCTGCCGCCTGGGAGCTCACGCGCCTGGGGGCTGCATCCCTGTGAAACGGCGTCTTTTCCCAGTCCTCGCTCAGGGGCGGCGTGCTTCCGGCGGCGTGGTTCCCACGGCTGCTGACCGGGCGGGGCAGCAGGGCCTCGCCTTCCCCGGCCCTCCCAGGGCGAGGGCGGCCTGAGCAGGCCGGCGCGAGGGCCTCAGGCTCCTCCAAAGACGGCGGCGCAGGCCCCCTGCGTTCTGAGAGCACGGCCACTGTGTGCTGTCCCTGTGGGAAACACAGCAGCTTCCCACACGCGGGAAGCAGGCAGAGTTTTAGGCCTTGAGTTACGCCAAAAAAAGAGCTCGTTGAAAGCACGCCAGAAAGCGGCTCCTACTTAATGTCTCCAACGTTTTAGTCAGGCTCACGGGGCAGCATCTGATTGGTGAGCCTGGGTCACATGGCTGCATACCCCTCCCCTCCAAAGGGAGACTGGGAAGTGAGGACTAGGATCTGATTGGTAAGCCTAGGTCACATGGCTGCATTCTACTTACGCCCCAAGCTGCAAAGGAGGCTGGGAAGTGAGACCTAACATCTGATTGGTGAGTATAGGTCACATGGCTACATTTCGGCCACCTCCCCCCACACCCCCACCACCAAAGGGAGGCTGGGAAGTGAGGACTAGCATCTGATTGGTGAGGCTGGATCACGTGCCACAGTCTACT
>PVHT021183511.1:418082-445792 GCA_004024745.2 Catagonus wagneri
CCCCCCCCCCCGTTCACACCAAAGGGAGGGTGGGAAGTGAGCACTGGCATTGATTGGTGAGCCTAGGTCACACTGTTGCTTTACCCCACCTTTCCGGAGAAGCTGGGAGGTAAGGACTATCATCTGATTGGTGAGCCTAGGTCACATGGCTGAATTTTTCCACCCTGCCCTCCAAGCAGCAAAGGAGGCTGGGAAGTGAGGCCTAGTATTTGATGGGTAAGCCTGGGTCACATGCCTACAGTTTGCCCAGTGCCCCCCCCTTCCCAGGGAGCCCGGGAAGTGAGGCCTAGAATCTGATTGGTGAGCCTGGGTCACATGAGTGCATATCCCCCCCCCCAAAAGGGATGCTGGGAAGTGAGGACAAACATCTGATTGGTGAGCCTGGGTCACATGGCCATATACCCCCCTCCCCTCCAAAGGGAGGCTGGGAAGTGAGGACTAGCATCTTATTGGTGAGCCTGGGTCACATGACAGCATACACCTCCCTTCCAAAGAGATGCTGGGAAGTGAGGCCTAGGATCTAATTGGTGAGCTTGGGTCACATGGCCACATACCCCACCCTTCCAAAGGGATGCTGGGAAGTGAGGCCTAGGATCTGATTGGTGGACTTGGGTCACATGGCCACATACCCCACCCTTCCAAAGGGATGCTGGGAAGTGAGGACTAGAATCTGATTGGTGGGCTTGGGTTACATGGCCACTTACTCCGCCCCTCTGCCCCAAAGGGATTCTGGAAAGTGAGGACTAGCATCTGATTGGTGAGCTTGGGTCACACGGCCACATACCCCACCCTTCCAAAAGGATGCTGGGAAGTGAGGCCTAGAATCCGATTGGTGGGCTTGAGTTACATGGCCACATACCCCGCTCCCCCCTCCAAAGGGAGGCTGGGAAGTGAGGACTAACATCTGATTGGTGAGCTTGGGTCACATGAGTGCATATCCCTCCCCTCCAAAGGGAGGCTGGGAAGTGAGGACTAGGATCTGATTGGTGAGCCTGGGTCACATGACAGCATAGGCCTCCCTTCCAAAGAGATGCTGGGAAGTGAGGCCTAGGGTCTGATTGGTGGACTTGGGTCACATGGCCACATACCCCACCCTTCCAAAGGGATGCTGGGAAGTGAGGCCTAGGATCCGATTGGTGAGCCTGGGTCACATGGCCTTATACTCCTCCCCTCCAAAGGTAGGCTGGGAAGTGAGGAATAGCATCTGATTGGTGAGCCTGGGTCACATGACTGCATACCCCTCCCTTCCAAAGGAAGGCTGGGAAGTGAGGTCTAGAATCTGATTGGTGAGCCTGGGTCACATGGCCGTCTACCCCTCCCCTCCACAGGCAGGCTGGAAAGTGAGGACGAACATCTGATTGGTGTGCCTGGGTCACATGACCGCATACCCCTCCCCTCCAAAGGGAGGCTGGGAAGTGAGGACTAATATCTGATTGGTGAACCTGGGTTACATGGCCGCATAGCCCTCCCTTCCAAAGGGAGGCTGGGAAGTGCGGCCTAGAATCTGATTGGTGGGCTTGTGTTACATGGCCACATACCCCGCCCCCTCCAAAGGGAGGCTGGGACGTGAGGACTAGAATCTGGTGATTCTGGATCACATGGCTGAATTCTTCCAGCCTTCCCTCCAAGCTGCAAGGGAGGCTGGGAAGAGAGGCCTAGCATCTCATTGGTGTGCCTAGGTTATTTGGCTGCACTTCCCCTCCCCTTCCAAAGAGAAGCTGTGAAGTGAGGACTACAATCTAATTGGTGAGCCTGGGTCACATGGTTTCATATCCCCCCCCACACACACACACACGCACACACACACACCTTTCAAGGGAGGCTGGGAAGTGAGGCCTAGAATTTGGTGAGCCTGTGTTACATGGCTGCATACCCCTCCCCTCCAAAGGAGGCTGGGAAGTGAGGACCAGAATCTGATTGGTGAGTCTGGTCACATGGTTGCATTCCCCGCGCCGCTGCCGCCACCACCGCTGGAGGCTGGGAAGTGAGGCCTAGCATCTGATTGGTGAGCCTGGGTCACGTGGCTGAACAGTCTCTCCTCACCGGTCTAGGATGCGTAGTTCCCCAGGCAGCCCCAGGGCTCTGAAGACCGGGGCGCCCAAGTCAGGGAATATCCTCTTCAGCCTGTTCAGCAGGTGTTCCCTCCGTAAGCTCTCCGTGTTGACGGGATGCGTGAGCGGGAACCGCAGTTTACCTCCGAGACGTCTTTGTTCAGCTGTGTTGCTGACTAGTGTCTGGGAAACGCGGGCTCGTAAAGGGGCTCGGACCAGGGCTTCTGGGCATTTTCTTCTTAATACCTCTTGTTCGAACACTGGAATCTGACCAATCCCCTAAAAGACTAAAAGCCTCAAAATAACAGGAATAAATGGTCCAAACAGCACTGAGTGCCAGCGAGGGTGGAGTGTGGACTTTGGGGCCGCGTGAATCCTGAATCTGCTCTGAGAGACGTTAGGCTGCGTTTCGTCTTAGGCCGGTTCCCTTAGCCATCAAGTTACGGAGTTTTCAGAGCTACAGTTTGTTCCCTCACTCATCCATCCACCCACCGTCATCCAGCCACCCACCCATCTCCTGTCCATCCCTCATCCCTCATGCATCCCGAGCCAAGCATGGGGCCAGGCTTGGGACACGGAGTCAGAGGAGTTGCCCCTTCCCCCAAGGAGCCCACGGTCTTGGTCACCTCGCATTACTCCAGGCCACAGCTCTTTGGAGCTTCTGAGACTTTAGGACTGGATTTCTCTGTCCTCAGCCTCTACGTGGTGCCCCGGGCTGGGCACCTACAGCTGATGGTTCAAGGCTGGACCGTCACATTTGCATTTTTTACCCTTTTGGTCTCAGCTTTGCAGAGGAAACTTTTCTGGAAGTCTTAAAAAAGGGTGAAGAAAAAAACACACAGGAAGCTGTGTGTCTTGTGTTCTTTGTAGCGAGTCTTGTGCTAATTTTGAACCCAGCTTTATTTTTCTTTATTTTTAAATCCTGAGTCTACTGTGTGAAGAGAGACGCTTCCTCTAGCAAGGTGGCAACCTCAGCCCTGGACCTGCAGGGTGGCAGCGAGGACGAGCCGCAGGCAGCAAGCCCGGGGCAGGCCTGGCAGACATAGAGCTGGACGCGTGTGGCTCTTGCCGTCCTGACGGTCACATGTCAGGCGATGTGAGCCTGTTGCTAGTGTCATCGTCCAGGTGGCCAGATAGAAAGCTGCCACTTCATCTGCCATCTCCTAGGGTGGCACAGCCTCCACCGTTGGCTGACGATGTCAAAATTCACAGTTTTCGCACCAATGTGATAGACTCCTGAACTGTCTAATGAACACCAGATTATTTTAACGCGAATTATTTATTTCGGCCACTGCACTTGCCCCCAAAGCCACCCCCCTCTTGGCTTCTATGTCTCCTCTGAGGACAGCTGTTGAGTAAAAACCTGTGTCTCCCTTGCCACCTGGCTCCCTCCAGGGCCCCACCAGCTCCTGCCTGGATTATCACCCTAGTAGGGTAACTATTTTCCGGCACAGATTTGGTGATCCCCAGCCGGAACCCCACCATGACTTAGAGTCACGCTGTTCAATACGGCAGCCACGGACCCACATGGCCGTTTACACTGACATTAAGAAAGTTAGGTCATGACAGCTGCTAAGCGGGTCCTCAGGCCGCCTGCTCCTGCTGTTACCCACACAGGAGCTGAGTGGAACCATCTAGAGCCTGGCTCTGAAGGGTCAGTGGCCACTGCCCATCTCTACATAAGCATCAGTGGCAGTGCCTTCCGAGGACCTGGCCACCCCCACCCACAGGGCCTCCTCCTTGCCTCCCTCCCATCTGCCCCCCAGCCCCCTCTCTGCCCTCGCCTTCCTTGGCACCTCTGCGCTGCACGCCTGCCCGTCCTCTCCCCCCTCGCAGCGTGCCAGGGCGACACGCACTTTCTCTGTGTGAGGATGAGGCCAAGGCCCAGGTGCTGGGCGCTGCCCCCCAGGGTGGAAAGTTCCTGGCTCAGAAACAGGGATACCGCAGGACTCATGAGGCTGACATTCTAGCCCTGTTTTCTTGCGTGGGTCCTTTACTGGGCTGTGTGCCAAATTCTGCATCCTTTAATTTTTTAAAATTCAATTCACTTGTGTTTTCTTGATCCTAAAGAGGACTAGATCTAGGCCCATAAACCTAGATCCACGCTGAGCAGGCCACTTGGCCCCAATAACCTCAGGTCCCTCATTTTAAAATTAGGAGCAGTAAGGCCTTGTCCCTGGGTGCTGTGACTATTCTGGAAGGAAACGGGGCAACGTTCAGCACGGTCCCTGGAGCACGACGGGGTGGGACAGGGAAAGGCTGGGTCATATCGTTCCACTGATGGAATAAGTCGGGACTCAGCAGGTCACTGTCGCGGTTAGAACTAAGGGGACCAAAGTACGGCTGTGCCGCTGGCGTCCTCTGTGACCTGGTGGGTGGGTCTTACTGTCGCCAGGCTTTCCGACGTGGAAACTGAGGCTCAGAGAAGAGGTGTGATGCTGTGTCGGGCTGTGGCCTGTGGCAGAGCCAGGCCTCTGTGTCCCCAGCAGGCTGCCGGGAGTGGGACCCCATCCAGAGGCAGAGACCTTGGCGGGGGGGCACGGCCTGGGCTCTGGCGTGTGTGACCCGCTCCCGCTCCGTCTCCCACTCTTCTCCTTTCTATTTCAGCTCTTCTCATTCTGAATTTCGTTTCGGCTCAGCCCCTTACCTTGACGTGCTCACAGGAGAGACGGGCCGAGTTTCGAGGACCCCGAAGACCGAGGTGGTTCCACAGGGACAAGGTGCCCGGCTCGCGGGATTAGTCATGCACCTGTCTGATAAGAAAAGTGAAAACGCGAAGTTGCAAACTGAAGACGCCCTGCAACTTCCTGAATCCAGGGCTCCACGTCCCACCCGAGGGAACAAGCGACTCCCCGAAGCACGTCCTTGGTGGAAGTCCCACGTTTCGCTGCGGGGGAAGGGGAACTGCCGGGGGACGTTCGGTTTCAGGATCTCACCTCCCTGCTGGTGTTGGGGGGGCCCCGGGGGCCCCGGCATTCTCTCCGGGCATCGCCGGGGCAGCCCGACCCTCGGTGACACCTGCGGCTTCCTGGGCAGCTGTCGGCCTGGCCGTGTGGCGGGGCCGCACTGTTGCAACACGGCCGCTGAGGCTTCTGCGGCCCCTCTGGTCAGGAGGCAGCCCAGGTGCTGTGGGCAGAGCATGTGCCAGCGACGGAATTAGAGCTCCGGGAATGAACACCGCCCTGCCAGTTGTGCCCCGGGCCAGTCTCTGGACCTGTGCCCGTAGCTGACACGCACGCCTGCCCTCAGGGACCAGCAGCCCGGGGTCCCTGCTCTTTGGGGAGACACCCTGGGTTGGGGTCCTGGAGCTGCTCCCCTGAATGGGCCTCTCTTTTCTCATCTGTACGGTGGATAAGCTAATGGGCTGTATTTCCTGCGGAGGTAGCAGGCTGGGCACATGAGCCGCTTGTCACAGAGACGAGGGAGGCTCAGAATGATGCAAAGTCAGTGTCCACTGAATGAGGCGGGGACCGGGTTCCTCAGATCCTGCTCGGTGGAGACACAGGGACCCAGCGCGACCATGTAGAACCCTTCTTTTTATTTACTTATTTTTTTAGCACACTTTCTCAGTGTACAGAAGAGTTTTCAGAACAGGCCAAAGAACACCTTCCAGCTTCTCCCTGAGCCACCTATTTTCCAAAACACCTTTGAGACCTAAGTCCCACAGCCACGATCCGCTCATCTAATGCGCACCCTTCAGGGGCCTTCGGTGTCCTCGCACGTTGTATAATCCTCACCACAGTCAGTTCTAGGACGTGTTCATGGCTGCCTCCTGCAGGAAACCCCACACCCCTTGGCCGCCACCCCTCACCTATGGTTAGGATTTTTTTTAACTGTTCATACTTTTGGGCATCC
Organism: Catagonus wagneri; assembly: GCA_004024745.2. Lineage (NCBI taxonomy): Eukaryota > Metazoa > Chordata > Mammalia > Artiodactyla > Tayassuidae > Catagonus > Catagonus wagneri. Next base: position 423,989 of record PVHT021183511.1, read on the forward strand.
TTTTCATCTGTGGCTTCCAACGTTTTTGAGTCTTGGAGACCCTTCTAAGTGTTCAGATGCCCTGCGGGGCCCTCGCATCATTCGGTCCCTCGACACGTGTTTGTCACGCACCTAATGTGTGCCAAGCCTAGTACAAGGCCTTGCGACGGCAGCAGTGAGCAAAGCGGACACGACGCCTTCTCTCGGGACGGACACAGACACGATCAGATGCCAAGAGGAACCCACGAAAATCACAGCGTGGAAGGTGCCAGCCAAGAACGAGGAAAGGGGCGTCTCCTCCCTCGTCGTGGGGGGACGTGCAGATGGGAGCGCGGGACGCAGTGCGTGAGGACTGGCTCCACGACAGACTGGCCAAGTCCAGTTTTACCAGGAGGGTCAGCTGAGGCCGCCGGGGCATGTTGGGGGCGAACAGACACGCAGGGCTCGCAGAGGGCTTAACGTTCCCCCTCCATGCACTGAGCCTCCATAACTATATGACCCTGTGCTGAATTCTGTTACATGCTCGGCCGGCAGACTTGCCCTCTGTTAATCACAGCAGCTTTTGGCCCATCTGGCTTTTTTTTTTTTTTGGATTTTTTTGGTCTTTTTGTCTTTTAGGGCCATACCTGCAGCATAGGAGGTTCCCAGGCTAGGGGTCCAATTGGAACTGTAGCCACCAGCCTATGCCACAGCCACAGCAACGCAGGATCTGAGCCGCGTCTGTGACCTACACCACAGCTCTTGGCAACGCCGGATCCTTAACCCGTTGTGCGAGGCCAGGGATTGAACCCACGTCCTCATGGATGCTAGTCTAGCTCGCTAACCACTAAGCCACGACGGGAACTCTCTGCTTCTGGTCCATCTGAACGGCAGTCATGTACACGTGTGCGAGAAAGAGCAGGGTGGGAAGTCCTTGTGAGCCCCCCATCTCCCGAGGAGCCTGTGTCCTCCCAGTTGGAGACCACTGTTTTAGAACTCCCTTTATTTCAGCATTTTGTAAGCCCTGTTCTACAGGTCATGGCTCTGAAAAAAACAAAACAAAACAAAACAAAAAAACAATAGTTTTTATAGCCAAACAAGTTTTCAGAGTACTCTAGTTCTTTCTGGGCGGGACATCTAGGGGGACCACTGCCACCACCCTGGTTCTCCCCACGGCCCCCACTGCAGCGGTGAAGACACGGGGCTCAGAATGGCCACCAGCCTGTGACCTCGGCGCACGCGAGGCCTCCAGGGAGATCCCAGAGACCAGGGGGCCCCGGTCGTCTCCCACCCACCTCTGCGGGGCTCCGGAGTGCCGCATCCTTATCCTCCAGGCCCCCCCCGGTTCCCGCGGCCTGAGCAGATGCAGAAACCACACCCGGGGGGAGGCGGCCCCTCGCTCCCCACTCAGCCCATTCTCAGCCCCTCGAGTCACAGCTGGGCTTCGACCCCAACCTCAGCCTTCCCATCCGGTCCCTGCTCACCGATCCACCGCCTGCTGAGGTGACACCAGCTGGGGACAAGGAGGGAGGTGAGAGTAAGAAACTGTTCAGACTCTGGAGCCCAAGTGGAACGGTTCTTGAGGCCCCTTAGTTTTAGTTTTGGAGATTTGCTCCTTAGAAGCCCTGGCCTCTGAGGACCGTGTCGCCCTCTGTGGGTCCCGAGCGACACGGCGGGTCTGGGGGTGACGGGTACAGAGTCAGCATTCACAGCACCTCGGGGGCCGTGTAAGATCCGAGGGGAGCCACTGAAATCACACAACAAGACGTTCGGTGAGGCAGTGTCGCTGTGCCACCTGACACGGATGGAATCAGGAGCACGGTCACTGAGGCAGAATCTCAGGGCCCGAAGGCCCCTCGGAGACAACGGACCTCCACGGGTTGGCTGGGAGCCGGGGCCTGCCTGCCCGGGCCACCCGGAGAGGCCCTGCAGGAGCTGGAAAGCAAACCCTTTAGGGGGCAACTCAGGGTCCCCGGGCAAGTATGTTCACACCATGCACCTGGGGCCCTGTTAGCAAGGCGCCCGCTGCCTCCAGCACGCCTGGAAGCGGAGGCTGCGAGGTCCCATCACGCTCTGCTTCACCCGGTGCTGTCACTCGTTTGCGGGGGACCCGGGCCTCTGTGCTTAAAAAGCTGGCTGAGGAGTTCCCATTGTGGCGCAGCAGAAACAAATCTGACTAGTATCCGTGAGGATGTGGGCTCGATCCCCGGCCTCGCTTGGTGGGTTAAGGATCCGCGTGTCTGTGAGCTCCGGTGTAGGTCACAGATGTGGCTCGGATCCCAAGTTGCTGTGGCTGTGGTGTGGGCCGGTAGCTGTAGCTCCGATTGGACCCCTAGCCTAGGAACCTCCATATGCTGCAGGTGCGGCCCTAAAAAGAAAAAAAGAAAAAAAAACCTGGCTAGGTGATTCAAATGTGCAGCATGGCTGACCACCCCTATTTAAAATTCTCTTTGATGTTTCCAGATTGTTCTAAGGGTGGGTGTAAAAATGAGTCCCATTTTGGGTTTTGTCTTTGTACTTTTTAAGTGCTCTGAATTTGTTTTTGCAATGAGCATTTTTCGTTGTTTAGTATCAGGAGGACACAATTTATATCCTATTTCCATTGGGCAAAAAAAGCCGGGACTCCCACCACGTGGAAGTCAGGGTGTGTGGCTGGCAGAGGGAGCCCTGTCTTTTCTGCAGTTGCCAGACATAGTCCCACTGAGGCCCCAGGGAGACCGGGGCAGGGCAGGGCTCAAGGAGCTCCGGCCCCTGGCGCCACGGCTTTCCCAGTGGGGGTCCTGGGCACTAGCATGGGTGGAGGTGGGGAGGGGGCAGGGAGAGAGGCTGGGATGGGCAGGGGGCGCCAGGCCAGGGCCCTGATCCACACTGGGAGGTGGTGAGGTCACGGAGGGCTGCTTGGAGGAGGGGTCGTCTGAGCTGAGTGTCAAGGGCTCAGCCAGGCCCAGAGCTGAGCTTCAAGTCCAGGGATCAGCAGCCGCATTTATGAAACAGAGCTGGTGGGCTGGCTGGCACTGGGGCGGGGGGCAGTTTGGGAGAGGGGACAGTGGGTGAAGCAGGTGGGAGCCCGGCTCTCTGTGGTCCCTCAGGGCCTTGTGCCCCTTGCCGAGGGCAGCGGGCGGCCAAACAGGGCCACGCAGCCTCTGATCAGCCTGCGAGCCTGGGCGGTAACCGCAGGAGCGGGCTGGGGGCGGGCTAACCTGGGACCGGCCTTGCCTCCTGGGGTTGAAGACGTGTCACGAGGGAGGAGACCGCCTCCATGGGGCTGGGAGCAGGGACCCGCGGCCGGCCTGAGGCGCAAGTGCTGGGGTTTCAGGGGGAGCCAGGGAGGTATTTGGGGGCACGGTTCCCCGGCTGTCCGGTAAGAACACCCCACCCCCATTCCAGCCAGAACAGCTAGTGATGCTCTGAGCACGGCGGCTCCTTGGGGCCGGGTTCCCACATTCCCAAGGCTCCAGGTGGCCCCGCGGGGCTGAGCGCAGCGTCCCCAGGCTGGCAGGGCTCCAGGCGGCCGCGGTGAGAAAACCCGAAATGTTGGTAGGGGGTTGGTATCAGGAGGAAGAGAAACCAGCCTTTTCGTTGCCCCCCCCCTCCCGCCCCGGCACTGGTTTGGTTTGAACACATTTTCCCTCTTATATTTTTTTTAAATTATAAAAATAATACAGCAACCGCATTATATAAAATTTGAAAAAAGAGCTGTTCACCCATCCCCTCCCCCAGGCCCCCACTAACCCGGCAGCTCCTGGTCCTCCTGGTGCAAGAATGTATTTTGAACTGTGATTTTTTTTTTAAAAAGCATGTTATATCACACACACCATCCCCATTGCTGCCGCACCTCCACCACTGTCTGAGGAGCTTGCGGGCAGCCCTGGGGCGGCCGGGCCGTGCTCTGTTAAACTCTCCCCGCGAGGGTGGTTTGGAAACTTCTGACCCTCGGGGGGACGAGGGTGCAAATGCCCGCGGGTGTGTTTTTGCTTCTATTTGTTCTCTTAGGATCACATCCAGGAGTGGCACCACTGGGTGGCCGGAATCATCTAGTCCCTGGTCACTTCTCCAAGCCACTCCCCCTGCACCCCTCTTCCCCCGGCGGCCACACGGGCTCCCCGCGGTCCTCAGGTGTGTCACTCGAGGTCCTACCTCAAGGCCTTTGCACTGCCGCTCCCAGAACACACCCCTCCCCATCGTTCATGGGGCTGCTTTGCTTCATCCAAGGCTCTGCCCGAAGGTCACCTCCTCAGAGGGGACTGGCCTCGCTTTCTCCGCCGTGGTCTGGCCTTGCTGTTCCTGGGGGCCTTTGTCACCCCTGCCGAGAACGCAGTTGGCGCCTCGGTCTAGACAGTAAGCGCCAGGTGGACTCTGTCTGTGGCGTCACCCTGTCTCGTTTCCCACAGGGGCCTGGCGCACAGGCCAGCTCGCTGAACGAACGCTCCAGGTCTTTGACACGGATTTCCGGTTTGTTTACAGATGGTGTGGCCATTTCCCGGACCTCGTTAAGGGCTCCCGTGAAGGTGCCCGGCTCCAGAGGCAACTCGAGCTGTGGCCACTGTCCCCGGCAGCCATGTCTCCACGAAGAGGACACGGACACGCTCTGGGTGTCAGTTTGGTAGGACCTGGGGTGGGTCTGAGGGGAGAAAGGGTCTCTCCCCTTAGAGGGGACACTTCAGGCCCCGTGTGACGCTGGGTCCTATGGATCTCAGGCACCAAGCACGGACGGAGCCACCCCCTCCCCACGGAGGACAAGCCCAGCCTAGATGCCAGACCCCGTGGCCCAGGTAACCTGCCCCTCTCTCCCCACCCTGACCCGGGTGTCACAGCTCCGGGCCCTCGATCCCAACGTGACCCAGAGGAGCAAGAACAGAGAATCGGCGTGCGCGCCCGAGGGCTTGAGGACAGTTTCTCAGGACCTCCTCCTGTCACAGGAGTCCAGCTGGACGGCTCTTCGGGCGGTGACGCAGCAGAGGACGGTGCAAGGCTGCGTCCCCGACCGACTCTGACACCAACTCGCTGTGTCTGTGAGCCGGGCGGGCCCCCCCTGAGCGGGTGTCGTTCCGTGTGGACTTTCCAGGCGGGACAGAGGTTTCACGGAGCTACGGTGCTGCGGGGCTGGTGGCTTAGCACCGCCTCAGTCTCCCGCTCAGGAGCGACAACGGGGCCACCCTTCACGCCCCGGGCCCCGGAGCCTGCTGCTTGCTGGTTCTCTGGAGTTTCCCCGGTGAAGCAGTGTCTCGCGGTTTATTTTAATGAGCCCGTAGCTGGGCTTGGCCCCCCAGCACCTGGGAGCTAAACCACCACGGGGGATGGTTACGGGCTCGACCCGGCTTTCAGGCCTGGGGGGCCCTGGCACGTGGCGTCCACAGCCGGGCTGTAAGTTCTCACCTCCACGATGGGCACGGGGGCGGGGGACTGGGGTTAGAGAGAGATGAACGGAGAGGACTGAGGGCCGTGCCTGGGGCCCGGGCATAAGCGACACTGGTAAAGCTGGAGAGGCGGCTCCAGAGGGCGACCGGGGGCCTCGCGCTGCGCAGCCTTCACACGGGAGGCGGCGGGTGGGGGAGGGGCCCGGGGGGCTGGGGTCACTCTCGGGCCCCTTGGAAAAGGGAAGCGGCTCTCTCCTGTGGCCAGCAGCCAGGCCGGTCCCAGATGGCCTCTGGGCCTCAGGCGCCACCTCTGTCACAGAGATCGATGACACGCCCGCCCTAAGTCGTACTGAGGTCACATGAGACTCAAGGGGACAGCGAGAGGACCCCCCTAGAGCAGGTGCGCGTGCTCCCAGGAGTGCACCCCGGTCTGAGGGCTCACATGGAAAATGGGGGATCCAGGTTAACCCTCCGCACACCTGGGGAGGGAGAGCAGCCCCATCTGAGAGCTGAGGACCCGGGGCTCCGAGTGGGGGTGGTTACGGCGCAGGTGGCAGCGGGGGTCCGGCCCCGGGGCTGCCTGAGCCGGAGTCGGCACTTTCACGCCGGTCGGCAGGGACACAGCCCACGTGCCGCAGTCCTGCCGCCCCTGGCCGTGCTGTGTCCACGGCAAGCAGAGGCCTTGGTCAGGCACTTACTTCTGGGGCTCGTCCCAGAAAGAGGGCTCGGCCGGGCCTGGGCATCTGCATTTTAACCAACTCGGCAGGGGATCCTGGGGCAGGCGGCTAAAGACACGGAGAAACCACGGCACCGGGGGAGTCGAGCCACGCCTCGCTCATCTTCCCCAAACCCCGACCACACGGGGAAGCATCTGACGGCGACGGGCCAGCACCTGTGCCAGCCGCAGCCTCCCCCACAACCAGTACAAGGAAATCCTACTTTCGCTGGGGCTGATTAAAGGCGGGAGACAGAATCCATGGACCCTACGACCTGGAAGGACACCTAGGCATCATGCAATACTCTGGGGCTTGTTTCCTGTTTATTTTTGAGTTTTCAGAAAACTGTCATTTTAGAGCAGCTTCAAGTTCACATCAAGACTGAGGGGCAAGTACGGAGAGTTGCCACGTGCCCCTTGCTCCCGTCGGCCTCCCCACGGGGTCCCCCAGCCGTCCCCATGGCCCCCAAGCAGCACCCGCCTTACAGCTGGTGAATCTATGCCGACCACACCCTCGTCACCCAAGGTCACGGTCCTGACCCCACACACCCTATGGGTTTGGTCCCCCACTGAACAACATGGAGCCGCCAGTGGAGTGTCACACAGAGTGGCTTCACTGCCCTGAAACGCCTTTCCCTTCCACCCACTCATCTCTCCCTCTCAACAGTCTGCTTTTTCAACTGGAAAAGCCAGTCACTGGCAGATGCATCAAGGCTCGGGACGCACATGGCAGCACACGTGTGAATAAACTGCCTGGGGGGAGGGAATGAAGTAATGGAACGGGCCGTTAAAAAATCATTTATTGGAGTTCCCGCTGAGGCGCAGTGGAAGCGAATCCGACTAGGAACCATGAGGCTGTGAGTTTGATCCCTGGCCTCGCTCAGTGGGTTAAGGATCAGGCGTTTCCATGAGCTGTGGTGTAGGTCACAGATGCGGCTCGGATCCTGCGTTGCTATGGCTGTGGTGCAGGCTGGCAGCTGTAGCTCTGACTGGACCCCTAGCCTGGGAACCTCCATAGGCTGCGGGTGCGGCCATAAAAAGCAGAAAAAAAATCATTTATTAAAATGAAAAAATAAGGGTTTGTGAAACGCACAGGAATTTTAAAGATCAGACGCTTCAAAGAAAGTTGGGCCTTTTAAAGGTAATAAGCTGGTAGAAGTTTAACTGACTCCCCGGAAAAACAAAATGGTGCTTGCCAATTGCCATGGGGCAAATACTCCCACTTTGGCTGCTTTCAGTACTGATGCGATGCCCTGAGCGCAGGGTGGGGAGAGGGGCACAGAGTCGGCTCCCACGGGCTGGCGTGGGCCAGCTTCCACACAGCGCTGGCTCTGCAGATCTCAGGGCAGTGGACTCAGACCCCCCTTAAGAATAGGAAAGGCTTGGGTCTAGAGAGGCTGCAGAGGTGGGAAAATTGGTTATGTGTCTCTTGGGGGATTAGTAGCAAAGCCAGTATTAGAACCCAGCTCCCGACCTGCAGGCAGGTAAGTTCTTGCCCCCCCCCATTGAGTCCGAAGTTCAAGCAGTGAAAAAAGATTATTGTGAATAAAATGACACCGTGGGCTCCACAACCACACAGAACATGCAGTAGACAACAAGCTCTATGTTCAAGCCTTAGATGCATTCACTCCCTCATCCACTTATTCACTTATTCATAAGCTAAGAAATTACGGAGCACCTGCTCCCTGCCGGCACCGCAGGAGTGAGGGCGGCATCCCTCATGCTCCTTGGGCCTCATGAGGCCGGGGCTAAGGAAGCCACGATGGAAAGCAAGACAGGGCTACAGGCTCCCAGACTGCCCCAGGTGCTTATCACATGGCTCGGCAGGTGTCTGGTGACTTCCGGCACAGCTGGCCCAGGGCCTACCTAACACAGGTGCACAGGGGACGTTCGGGGAATGAGGGGGCGCTGGACTCCCAGAGGGCTCCTCCCGGGAAGGGGGCTCTGAATGTTGTTTCCACCCTCACTCTGGTCTTTCTGATCCCACTGACACCGCCCGCTTCCAAGGTGGCTGGCCGAGGGGAGGTCTGGTCACCCCCCACGGCGCTAACCGGGCCCTGGAGGGACTGGACCGAAGGCAACATTGTGGTAAAAGGTTGAGCTTGGAATCTGACCAACGTTCAAATCCCATCTCCCCCCACTCCCACTCACCCTGTGGCCTTGAGGAAGTCCCTTCCCCTCTCTGAGCCTCAGTTTCTCCATCTGTACAATGGGGATGCAATGGTTTCCCTCCCAAGCTGTGACAGAAGGACCAGAAATAATATACTGATGTAAGAATAGCTTGAGTACGGCACAGAGAAAGCGCTTAGTATTAAAAACATAATTAAGGCAATAAACATCAAGTCTAGCAGAAATCTCAGCAAAGCTGAAGGAAAAGGGACCCGGGGATTGGTCTAGCTTTTAACTTTTCAGATGAAGAAACTGGGAACAGAAAGAGGAAGCGACTCGCCCCAGGTCACCCAACGAGCTGGGGTCGACACTGAAACTCCACCTGGCCTGACTCTCAGCCTTTGGGGGGTGGTGCTAGGGGGTCGGTGGTTTTGGAGGCAGGTGGATGGGGGGGGCAAGGAGTAAGGGAGAGAGGGCTGGGGGTGAGCTGGACTCCCGCCTTCAGACAGGCGACTCTGCCTTTTCATCCAGAGCAACGGTCCTTCAGGGCCATGAGTGAACAGCCGTGAGAGAGCTTTGTAAACTGTGAAGTGCTGTGCATTCTTACCGATAACCAGACACATGTACTGATGCGTCCTACGTGCCAGGGAGTATGTCGAGAGCTTTGTGCCTACTAAGTCCTACAGAAAGCCTCAGGGAAGAGATCCTCTTATGTCCACTCTGGGGACAAGGAAACCAGGACCAGAGAGGTGAAGTCACTTATTGAAGGTCACAGAGCTGGGAACGGGCAGAGCTTGTATCCAACTGACCTGAGACTCAACCTCTGACCGCCACACTGAGCTGTGTCTTAGGGGTGGTCTGGCTCCTTGAACTGGAAGAAGGTCAGCCTACATGTGTGGCTGGAAACATGGAGTAAGTGGCTGCTGACTGCTCACTGAGGCAGCGAGTTTTCCTGGCTGCTGCCACCGCCACCGCCAGCATCTGGGTCTTCCGGAGGCCTGAGCAGGACCTTCACAGCCCAGCGCGCTCCGCCAGCGGAATTCACCCCACCTTGGGGAAAGAAGCTGGTATTGCCTCCTTTTCAGATGAGAAACAGAAGTCAAGGGCCTGGCCACCTCTTGCATGGAGCCCCAGGAGTCAAGGCCAAAATACTCTCCTGGCCCTAGAACTCCATCCGGCCCCACGTCTCCTGGGCCTGCCCCTCCAACGCTCTCTCACTTCACAGGTCACCGAGCCCAAGTCCTGAGGCTTGGATCCACTCTGGGAACATCTGGCCGCTGAGGACGCTTCCTGGGAAACTTGTACCCACACACCTTCAGGTCCTCGGCTGAGCCAAGAGCAAGCAACTGCCTGACTGCCCCTCGGCGCCCTTGGGCTGGGTTGGGGCAGACGGAAGGAGGAGCCTGGTCGGAGGTCTCGTGACGAAGCCTCCTGGCCAGGATCTCCATCGAGGGCTGCTCAGGGGTCACTCCGGTTAGAAAGGAAGTGGGGTGGGGCTTAAAGTTGCACCTAAATAGCACTTCGAACTGGGATCGAGGAAATGTGAATTGTTCCAAACAAAGTAAACATGCGGGGCTGACCGAGTTGTAGGGCGGGGGCCCGCTCCTTGGCACCACCCTGACCTTCCCAAAGGCCAGAATCATCCAGAAACGGACAGAGTGAGCTCTCCGTCTCCGCAGGTGTACCAGCCTGGCAGATATCCACTGCCTGGGGGTTCCTGAGTCTCAGGCTAGCTGGGCTGAAAGCCAGCTGCATGGGGCTCCCCAAGCTGGGGAGGGGACAGAATTCTTAACTCAGGCAAAGGCACCAGATGCGCTGGCACTGGTTCAGCTCCCTGGTTTGGACTCAGTAACAGGCATGTAATCCTACAGACTTTCAGAATACGAACATCTAGGGCTTTACAACAGAAGGTGCGGGCGAGGGGCGGGGGTGGTCCCACGGCTCCGAGGTGTCCACAGACAGCCACGTCCTTTCCGACTCCCTGTTCTGTCAGCCTTGATGTCGGCTGCATCCTTGGGCTGAAGACGGCAGCTCTGGTTCCGGGCATCACAGTGGGGTGACCGAGTCCTGAGCAGGAAGAGAGACCAGCCCTTCCGTGGGGCTCTTCCTGGAAGCGAGGAAACTATTTCGGGAAGGGCGCTGCAGCCACCGTCTGACATTTCATTGGTCAGAACAGGGTCACGTGTCCCGTCCTGAGCCAATCACTCTGGAGGGAGAGGACTGATGCACGGTTTAGACTAGAGGGGGTGGAAGGGTGGACGAGGGGGTCATCCTCACGGTCCTCCACAGCCTAAAACGCCACGATTCCATGAGGGTGTGTGTGTGTGTGTGTGTGTGTGTGTCTGTGTGTGTGTGTGTTTCTGTGTGTGTTTCTGTGTGTGTGTGTGTGTGTGTGTTTCTGTGTGTGTGTATACAAAGCTTAATTACTTTGCTGTACACCTGAAACACAACACTGTAAATCAACTCTATTTCAATAAAAATGAAAAAAGGAAACAATATCTAACTCCTATGATAACTTCCCAGCCTTGCATCCAGCACCGGGATTCATTTGAATCTGAAAAGTAAATGAATTTCTTCCAGCTAGTGAGGAGTTAATGAGGTGGCTCTTAAGTGACCAAAAATACACTGAAAACACACGCAAATTTCCCAGAAGTCTTCCTTATCCTTTTTTCTACCCCCCACTTCCATCTTTCAAAGTGCTTTTTTTTTTGAAGGTCAGACGCAGGGCAGAAACCAGATGGCATCTGAAGCTGCAACTCAAGGACCTCGTCCTGGGAAGGCTCGCGGGTCTTGGCACGAGATGATGTCCCCGGCGTCCGGCAGCTTGCTTGGAAGTGGGCTCCGTTCCTCCTTCTCAGCATTTGCTGGTTCAGAGTCTCTTGACTCTTAATAATACTGCAGTGGCTGGTGGCCTTCTGCTTGGCCTGGGCTCCAGCGCTGAAGCAACAGTTCCTCCAAATTAGAATTCGCAGTAAAGTCTGTTGACTGACCCTTTTAGGGAAGTGACCACGGGGTCTGTGGCCACAAAAAAGTGGGGGAGCCTCAGCCAGACAAACAGCAGCTGCATGAGTTTTCCAAACAAATGCGTGGGACAGTGACAACTCTGTTTTCTAGACTCAGAGAGAAGGACAATTTCTTTTTTCTTCTTAGATGCTCCCAGGCATCTCCAGATAATGCTGGATAGTTGTTACTGTTGAGACGGTGAATATATGAATATTTATAGAGCAGTGGCCGTGTATCAGGCGTGACTTATTCTGCCCCTAAGGGGTAGTGAGGAGACCGAGTAACGGCTGCCTAGAGACTCACGCCCCGATCCTTGGAGCTCATGAGTGACACCTCAGATGTGCTGAAATCAAGCATTTGGAGGTGGGGGAGCGTGCTGGATGATCTGGGATGACACTCACAATTACCCCAAGACGGCGGCAGAGGGAGGTTATTCGCAGAGAAGAGTTCGAGCCACATGTCATGGCGGCCAAGGTTGAGGCCAGAGGAGAGAGCAGCCATCAGGCCCTGAGAGGAAGGAGACGGACTCTCCCCTGGAGCCCCCAGAGCGAGTGCGGCCCTGCCGACACCTTCATTTTGGCCTAGAAAACCTGACTTCCAGGACTGTGAGGGAGCACATGTCTGCTGTAAGCCACCAAGTAATCTGTTAGCGCAGCCACCGGAAAGCAAGAGTGGGTACAATGAAGACATTCCATTTCACAGGTAAGGAAACCATCCTGGCCGTGACCTTGACCTGTAAGGGGAGCATCAGCTATGACCAGGGGTTTGGTCAGCTGGGCTGTGGCCTGTCTATCCAGCTCCCACTCAACATGGCGGCCCAAGTACCCTTGACTTTGAGAGCCAGGAGCACAGGGACCAGCTTCCCAGTTCTCAGCAGACCGTGGTGGTAGGCACGTTGGTAAGCTTTCTAGATGTCCTGCTGAGCTGATCCAGTAACCTCCGCTGCAGGTGTTGGCCATTCGGGATTGAGGAGGTTCAAGTCATTTACTGTGTGTATGTTCATATGTGGCTATCTATCAGCTCTCTGTCTGTCTGTCTATCATCTATCCATCCATCCACCCACCACTCCATCTGTCCAACCATTCATCTGTCCATCAATGCTTTCACTTGTCTGTCTGTCCATCCTCTCTGCCCTTCCACTCTTTTAATTATCCATCTATCCATCCATCCAACCCCCATTCAACCATCCATGTGCTAATCCATCAACAAACATTCGCTTAGCTAAAGTATGAGATATTAATGAATGGGATATTAAGCTGGACAAAATTGAAATTCAAAAAGATACAGGCACCCCTATGTTCACTGCTGCACTATTCACAATAGCCAAGACATGGAAATAATATGAACGTTTGTGGACACATGAATAGATTAAGAAGATATGGTGCATATATATAATAGAAAATTACTCAGCCACAAAAAGAATGAAATAATGCCATTTGCAGCAACATGAATGGACCTAGAGATTATCATACTAAGTAAGTCACAGAGAGAAAGACAAATACCATATGATACCACTTATCTGTGGAATCTAAAATATGACACAAATCAAGATATCTACAAAAGAGCCACAGACTCACAGACAGAGAACAGGCCTGTGAGAGCCAAGGGCGGGGGGGGGGAGGGGTGGGGAGGGCGGGAGTGGGAGTTTGAGATTAGCTGACGCAAACGCGTGTACACAGAACGGATAAACAGCAAGGTCCTACGGTACAGCACGAGGAACTATACAGTCAATATCTGGTGATAAACCATGATGGAAAAGAACATGAAAAAGAATAGGTATATATATATACACACACACACGTATATATGTCTGAAACACTGTGCTGTGTAGCAGATATTAACACAACAATGTAAGTCAACTATACTTCAGTAAGGTAACTTTTTAAAGAATGGGATTTTAAGGATGGGCTTATGAAGTCTGCAGGGGAGGGGACCCTGGACCCAGCTGCCGTGATGGGGGGCAGGGGGGAAGCCCAGGCCAGGAGGCCAGAGTCCGTGCAGGGAGGGCCATCACGGGCCAAAGCACGGCCAGTGACAAGGAGTGGACAGGGTCTCGACAGTCAGAGCAGAGCTACAAGGACCGGGGAAGAGGGGAGCCCCGGGGTCTGCAGGCAGCGCTGGGAGCACGGCTAGGAGCCTAGGACGTCAGAAAACAGCTGCACCTTCACGTGAGTGGGGGACAGTTAAGAAGAAGAAGTCAGGGCCCCAGACAAGGGCAACAGAGGTAAAAGCAGGAAAGAGACTCGGGTCTCTGGAGCGTGAGGCGGGGAGAGGAGGCTCAGGAACACGGCAGAAGGAAACCCGGGGGTGTAAGGTCGAGCTGGCGGGCAGTCCAGGCACTAGTGTTGAGGCTCCAGGGCTGCAGCAATGCCCCGCGCAGGGCGCCCCGCCAGGGGGTCCATGATGGCAGTCGCGGGCAGACAGGAGCAAGGCGGCTGGGGACCAGGCCGGGCAGAATGGGGGCCGGGCAGAGCGGCGAGGAATCATGGCTCGGCCAGGGTGCCACCCGGCTGCTTACCCAGTCACGCGGTAGACGAGACTGTTTATGTGCAGAGACACACCGCTGACCCCGGGAGCTGGCAGTCCAGCGGGGCAGGCAGTGGCAGGAAGTCACGCTCGGCACTAAGAGCCGGGCGCTTCGGGACCTCCGTGGGGGCATCTGACCTGGGGGGGTGGGTGGGGGCGAGGCTCCTCCACAGGGGACAGAGCGAACTGGGGACCATGCAGGGGCTCTGGGCTCTGGCTGCATAGCCGACCCACCCGGGAGCTGCTGGACCCCACCCCGGAAATCCCGATCCTACTGAGGGCGGCGGGGAGGGGGGGTCTGGGCACCTGTATTGAAAACAGACACCCCAGAGGATGGCGAAGTCCGGCCAGGCCTCGGGGGAAAATGCTTCAGGAGCGGAGGCCTGGTCTAGGCTGCAGGGCGCGGGACGCACACAAGCTTCCCCGAAGACGCCACGTCATCGCAGCGTCTGCTCTCTCTCCCACCGAAACCAGAGCCCGGACTGCCTCGGGGTCAGAGGTCCAGAAGCCTGAGGTCCAGAAGCCTGAGGACCCCGCACCTTTGGTCCTCGCCCTCCAGCGCTTCCAACGGGTGGCACCAGCCGGGCTGGTGCTTGGCCCTCCCTGGGGCAGAGGGCCGATGGAGCAGGCATTGGATCTGATGCTTTCCAGCCTTGCCGGGAAGCAGGCAGGTGCTTGGAGAGTTGCAAGGTTCAGAAAACCCTATTGTGTGAACGGCTGAACGAACATGGCGTAAGGTGATGGTGGGTGGGGCGTGAGAGGGTGCCTTTCTCCTCAGCCCCAGGGGACTGCACCGTGCTGGCTGCAGGCCACCCTTTGAACAGCAGGGTCTGATTTATCGCCTGATGGGGATTTATGTTGGAAGTGTTGCGTGGGCCTTAAAAACGAAAAGACGGTTCCTGAGATTGGCCGCTCCGTGATGCATGAAAGACCGAAAGCAAAATACTTCAGTGGAAAGGAAACCCTGGGGTGACAGGCAGGTGGCTCCAGGGTCCTGACGAGGACACGAGAGTCACCACAGTCTTAGTCTCAGCCTCCAAGCACGCTGCCCCGGAGCTGACGTCCGCTCCCGGAACCTAAGGGGACCGACCACTCAGGACAGTGTTTTACACGTTCTGAGCTCCAACGACATTTTCAACAGCAATCTCTTGGGAGTGCTTATGACGTACAACGGAATCAGAATAAAATATCGAAGCCTTTTTTTTTTTTTTCAGAATGAGTGAGTGGGGTTTAGATGGGGTTTTATAAAAGGAAGACATGCCAGAAAGCATTTGAAGAGAATCATAATGATTATTTAGGGAGCAGGGGAAGAGAGACACAGAGAGACAGAGAGAGAGAGAGGGAGAGAGAGAGAGACAGAGCGAGAGAGGGACGGAGGGAGGGAGGGAGGGAGGTGAGAACGGGGCCTGAGCACAAGAACCTGGGAAAGACCTCACACTTCACACTCTGAGCAGGGGAAGGCCCGTCATGAATTGCGGTCTTTTGAGAAATTACCTAAAATGTGAAACTTTCTGCTGTCCAAAGGCAGCTTTCTCTGGCTAGATCATTTATGACTTTGGTTTTTCACCTACCTCTGTGGTTGGAATCTGGTCCCCTGAAAATAGCCCTCAGAAGTGACTTTCTTCATGGGAGTGTCACCCATTTTCACCTGTTCTGTGAGTGTAGCCTGGGGCTCCCTTGCTGGAGGGGCTCCTGCCTTCCTGAGCCTTTCTGAGTGTCTGTGTCGGGGGTCCCTTGCCCTGTGAGGCTGACGGATCTGTGTCCTGGCTCTGCTGGCTGCCTTCTTTCTCTAACTGGGCTCATTGCTGACAATCCCAACACTATGAATCCTGATGTCAGATGTCAAAAAATTGCAGCTATCCAGAAAGCAGCTATGAAAACCAAACCCAAAAGCCTCAGGTCCAGATATGGGAGCCACAGGCCAGGCGTTCCAGCCCTTGCACCACGGTCAAGGTGAAGCACCTCCACGCGTGCTCAGAGCCTACTAACCTCCGTTCACACACAGTTCTAACTTTCTGGCTCTAAGTGTGCTCAGGCCAAGGCAGTTTGTTGCGCTGCTAGACGTGGGCCAGCTGGGAGCTGCAGACAAAAGGACAGTCACAAGGCTTCAAGAATGTGATGGAAACAGCCATCTGGGGCATTTCATGTTGATGCAAATGGTTTTGTAGACTTTGACAGGCATGCTTCCTTTGCCAATTAATCCCCCCAATGTGCCTCGGGAACAGGACAGAGGGAGACTTTTCACTGCTTCAGATAATTGCAAAAGTGGAGAGATTGTGGGTGATTTGTGGGTGTGTGCGTATTTATGCAGAATTTTCCAAAACTTTTTAACAGAAGAAGCTTTCCTCTCCACGGCCTCAGCAAAGGATGGACATCCGCCTCGTCCCTCGCTGTTCCCCCGCCCCCGACATGCAGGCTTCTTCCTCACGGGTGTTTGCAGGTGCCGGTTCCTCAGCCAGGATGTCCCTCCCTGGACCCCAGGTCGCTACCCAGCTCCGTCCAGACGCACCCTCCTAGGGAGACCTGCCCTGACCTTGAGCCGCTGTCCTCCCAGCGCTGAGCCCTCTCTGCGAGCTTCCTCACTGTCATCTGACCTCCCCACTACTAAGTAAACACGGGTTTCCTAGCCTGGCGCTGTGGACCTCAGATGGCATCTGACCAGTGGCAGGTGGCCGTACGGACGGTCAGACCCCCCACGTGGCTGCCAGGCCTCAAGAAAGCAGGTCTTGTGTTGCTCCCACAGGGGCGGGCACTGTTAGGACCCATGACATCCCAGGTTTACATCTGACCTTTGATGCTTGGGCGCCCTGGGGTGAGTTCTGGAGTGTGTCTGCGCCTCAGTTTTTCTATCTGTATGATGGGGACAAGGCCAGTGCCTACCACACAGTGTCACGAGGACTCCGTGAATTAATATGTGAAAACACTGAGCCCAGCCCCTCGCACGTAGTAAACCCCCTTCGTGCCGCGATTACTGGTTCTCAGAGGACTGGACTAGCAGCGCTACTGCTACCACGGTCGCCACGCGATGAGCGCCACGACGGTTGCCACAGCTACCGTGACCATGGATGGCTGCTCCTACATCCGTCCCCACTTCCGCAGCTGCATGACTGCTGTGCCTGCCACTGCCAGTCCCGGTGCTCCGGTTACTGCTAGGCTGCCTTTCCTACCACTAGTACCAGTGCTTCTGTGACATCTACTACTGTGATTACTAGTGTTGCCACGGCTACCGCTAATCCTAGAGCAGCTCCTGTTCCTACTGCTTCTATTACTGTTGCCACCGTCTCTGAAAATCCTGCTTCTGTTACAGCTGTTATGACCACCACTGAAGCCACTGCTGCCAAAGCCTCGTTTAGTGCCGTGACATCCTCTGCAGCCCCTATTATCACTGCTCCTGCTACTGCTACCACCACTACTGGAGCAGCCAGCATTACCACTGCCACCACCGCCTCCATGATGCCGCACGACGACTTCTACTGCTGCGACGACTGCTACTAATCAAATGATTACTCCTGGGGTTACCAGTACAACCACTGCGACCAGTTCTGCTGCGATGATCACTGCAGGCGCTACTGGTGTGACTGCTGGTTAGCACTGTGACTCGCAGGTGAGGGTTCGATGGCCCTCAGCTTTCCTTTGGGCGCTGCCCGCCCCAGGACCTTGCCCCGAGTCTTTCTTCCACACTGGCCTCTGCGAAGCTTTGCCGACCGTCCTGGGGTTGGGGGTGGCCTCCTGCAGGGACGGCACTGGGGGCTCTCTCTCCCGACATGCCCAGTGCTTGCAGTGCAGGGCCATCTCACCTTGAACCTGAGATTGGCTGACTGAAGGGACGGTTTTACATTGTGTCGGCTCAGACTTGCTATGCCCAGGGACCCCTCTTTTCCTGGAGACCCCACTGCGGCCTTGGTCAGGCACCCAAGCTAACTGCCAACTCCTCTGTCATAAAAACTCCCAGTGTTGAGTTTCTGTTCAGTGATAGTTCGGAGTCATTCGAACCAACAGTCCAAAGTTTAAAACCTCTTTCTTCCTCTTAATATCTAGTATTTGGACACCATTTTACAGATAAAATATTCCTTTAAAGAATTCCTTTAAAGAAAAACCATGCCTTTCATGGCCATACACAGCCAGCATCCTGCCTCCAGGCAAGACCCAGACTCGGGTCTAAGCTCCAGCTGCCCCGAGCAGTCGGCGAGCGTGCAGGCGCGGGAGCTGTTGGGGCCTGGCTGTGTAAAAAGTCTCCTACCCTTTCTGAGCTTCTGTTTCTCCTTCCATGAAATGGGGGTGAAAACGGCGCTGCCTCCAGGGATTAGTATGAGCTAAGGAGCTACACTGCTCAGCGGGGCGCCCGACACGGCGTCCTGACGGGGGACCTGAAGCCCCTGCAGAGCAAGGAGGCCGTCCTCGCGGGCCCCTTTGCAGCCATGGCTCGGGGCCTGGCGCGGAGCAGAGGCAGGGCCAGTGAACCCAGGAGATGTCCAGAGCTGAGATCCCAGGGCCCGTGCGGCGGCGGCGGGGCTCCTTGCCACCCCCGCCCCAGGCCCTCTCCTCCCGCCAGGACACCCCCTTGTCCTCAGGGTTAACTATCACCACGTGCGCCTCTTTGGGATTGAAATCGACAAAGTGCTGCCTTTAGAGCAACTCTAAACGGCTCCTCTCCCTATTTTCAGTCCGTTCTTGCTGAGAGAATTTCAGGCCAGCAGGCGCGAGGGCTGCCTAATCAAAACCACGCCAGCGGAAGACCACCGGCTGGGCACGCAGGATGGCTGGCCCTCACCCCTCCCCTCTGCCCCCACCAGGGCAAGCCCACCCTGTGGCTTTGCAGGGACGCTCAGACGGCACTTGCTATGCGTGCTGGCCCATGATTAACAAAGGGCTCAGGGCCGAATTCAAGACAAGGGGTTCGGGAAATTTCCATAGTCACCACACACTGAACTCATAAATGTGCCTCATTTCTTTTCCTCTATCAGCTCACTCCTGGGGCTTCTCTTCCTCAATACAGAGTTGCCCTTCCAGGCCAGCCCTTGCTCCTGGCTTCCCTCACTCCCTGAGCTCCCCCAGTCAGAGCCAAGGCCAGCCAGCTTATGCTGTGCTCTCCCGTGTTCCGAGAAGGGCGTGAAAGCAACCTGCAGGACTAAGGCTAGGCAAGCTGACTGCCATGCCTTTTGTGCAAAGGAAAAGGAGCCCCTTGCTTCAGATAGGGCAGCACACAGCTTGTATATTTAGCTCCACCTGAAAGCCAGGTGCTTTGTGCAGTGCACAAACTGCACCACCGTACGGGGCAGCCCTGCTTCGGCTACCCAATCCATTGGCCTTGAATATTCAGTGGTGGGATCTCTTGCCAGCTGTGCAGTTATGTTCCTCATAAACAGCCAGGCTGCTAAACTGCAGCCAGAAAGACGAAGTCACGAAGAGAACCAAGCGCAGGGGATGAAACTCCTTCAAACCAAATGTGTGTTAAGAACCTGCTCCCGTAAGTGCGCCTCCTCCTTATTCACTGTCTCTAAGCGACTCTGGGAACATTGCTTCCATGAGCTTCCCATTGTGCAAACCCATACTTTAAAACACTCTTTGCATCCACTCTCCAAAGTGGCCTGAGGTTTAATTTCTGGGTGACACTGTGTCCAGTGTCCCATTTACATGGGTCTGGCTTCCTTGCGTGGCCTTTTCACAAAGTACTGGAGGCTCAACTGACCTCTTTCTTGAGCCCTGTTTGTTTATACCCCTCTCTAGACTGGTGAGGTGTAAAACAATGAAAAACAATGGTGCCCTTTTTTTTTTTTTTTGCTTTTAAGGGCCACACCCACGGCATAGAGAGGTTCCCAGGCTAGAAGTCCAATCTGAGCTACAGCTGCCAGCCTACACCTCAGCCAGAGCAATGCAGGATCCGAGCCGAGCCACATCTGTGACCTACACCCCAGCTCACGACCATGCCAGATCCTTAACCCACTGAGCAAGGCCAGGGATCGAACCCGCGTCCTCATGAATACTAGTCGGATTTGTTTCTGTCACGCTACACTGGGGACTCCAATGACAGCGGTTTTAAGAAAAATTGGAGCATGTCATTAAAAATGTGGCATCTCAAAGCTGTAGCTGTAGAAGGCGCCTCTGGGTGAACTTTCCGGCTCACCCCTTGACCTGCCCGTTCTCCAGGCTCAAAAGCTCCTTCTCCCGTTTCTTCCTCTCTGCGTCTGCAAGCCCCTTCCTGCTTCACCACGGCCCGGCCCCGCGCCTTTTCCTTTCCTCCCGGCCCCCCCCCACCCCGCCTTCTCCTGCTCCACGTGGGGCGGGCGTGCTCAGACTGGAGGCTCCTGAGCTGAAACCTGGCCCCACCGGCCGTGGTCCACCCGGGTGATTTCAGGTGAATGGCTTAACTCTGAGTCAACATTCGTTCCTCACCTGCAAAATGGGAAGAATAATGGCCTCCAGCTTCAAAGAGCTGCTTCAGGATCAAAGGAGGGCATGCCGACCAAGTGGCTATAAAAGTGCTGGGCACGCAGTAAACGCTCAATTAAATTAAATGGTAACGACTGCGTTTATCGCCCCTTCTCATTTTTTATGACAGGCAACATCCAGTTTAGGGCTTTGCGTGTCCTTAGTGCACGGTAACATTTTCCCTTTATTGTTCTCGAAGGAGAAATACCTACAAACGCAAGGCGCACGCTCGAGGAATGTGCCTGTTTCTTGCCAAAATTCAAACAATGGAGAAATGTAGAAAAGTAAAAAAAAAAAACAAAAAAACGGAAGCATCCTCCATCCTCAGTTTTCCAGCTAGAGGAAAGTGAAGCTAGCAGTTTGCTCGGCATCCTCCCCAGGCAGGTGCACGTGTGAGTGAGTGTGTGTGCGTGTGTTGTGAGTGTGTGTGCTTTTTACAACAGAGCTGTGCTGAATGCACTGCCTGTGCAGTGCGGTGTCTAGATCTGGCGTGTGGAGGACCTTTATGGTTTTGTCACAGCCGTGTGGAGCTGAAGGTGACCTGCTGGTCCACCCTGTGTCTGGGATTCCTGCCAGCAGGACATCCGAACCGGAGCCTGTTTTCTTGGTTGTCTCACATGGCGATGGCTTTTCTGTTACGGGGAGAAGGGGAGGCAACGTGTGCACAAATTTCCCTCCACTGACCCCCCCACCCCCAGCGGGAAGCTTCTGTGGCCGAGGAGGGGGCTTTTGCTGCTTTGGGCGAAGTCCCCAGGGGAGGACTTTGGGTTGGACACAGAGGAATTATGCCTTGGTCTCAGCTTTCCCTTTAGTGCCGTTTGCTGGAGCAATTCTCGAGGAGAATAATTCTGAGAAAAAAAGGGCTTCTGAATCAGTATAGAAACAGTTATTTTGCAAAAGGGCCAAGCTGGAGAAAAAAATTGTTTTAAAGAGCTTTACAGTTGTAGAAATGTGTCGCCTAAAATACTTTGTAACGGTTTGTGGGAATGTTCTGAGCCACATTATGAAAGGAGAGTTTTCGAGGGCAATCTAAAAACCAACGCTGAACCCTAAGCGCTTGCCCGACCCACCCTGGCGATGTCACAACACACGGCGCACAGGGCCACCCAGCTGCTGGACCGAAGGAACCCGGCCGTGGCCTTCCAGCCTCCTGTTAGGGATGAACAGAGGATTTGTTCTGGGAGCAGTGGACACCCCTGCTTGCCTGCCCTGGCCCCAGCATACGTGCAGAAAAGCTGGAATCTTAAAGGAAAGTTTTGCACTTTGATTAAGAAGGAAAAAAAAAGGTCCACCCACCACTTCCTCAATTGTCACAGCTCTTTCACCACTGGGAATGATGAAGGTTAGGTAAAAATAGACACAGTCATGATTTGTTACTTAGCAAGGAATCGAGAGCCATGTTCAAGTGCACTCCCTGCACGCAGAGTTTATCTTTTGGCTGCCTTCAGCTGACTCTGGAGACTGGAACCCTCAGCTGCTATGTGGGCTGATCCTCCTCAGCCAAGACCCCACTCAGCTCTACTCCCAGACCCTTCCCCCTGGGAAGGATGGAGACTGAGCTGCAACTCCTGACCTCTGTGTGAACTATAACCATGAATCGATTTAATCCTCCCAGCAAATCCTCAAGGGTAGGCACCAGCATTTTCCTCACCGTCACCATCATCACCACTATCCTCTTCGCCACCACCACCATCACCATCACCACTC
>PVHT021183511.1:446792-461298 GCA_004024745.2 Catagonus wagneri
CCACTCCCACCACCACCATCACCATCACCTCCATCATTATCATGATCACCACCGTCATCACCATCCTCAACACCACCACCATCTTCTCATCACCATCATTATCACCACCACCATCACTACCATCCTCAGCATCGTCACCGTCGTCACCACCATTGTCATCACCGTCACCATCATCATCAGCCCAGTAAGCTGCCCAGGCTTAGTATAGTTGGCAGAATAGTGACCCCCGAAGATGTCCCCACTCTGATCCCCAGAATGTGTGACCTTACACGGCAAAAGGGACTTCGCTGATGTGATTAAAGGCTTAAAGGTGAGGAGACTATCCAGGTGGCTCAGTGTAACCCCAGGGGTCTCCTGTGGGCAAAGCAGGGGGTCGGAGTCAGAGAAGGAGGTGAGGACAGAAGCCGAGTCGGAGACTGGCAGCTGCTGTGCTGCTGGATCTGAAGGTGGAGGAAGGGGCCACAAGCCAAGGAATGAAGGTGCCTCTAGCGGCTGGAAAAGACGAGGCAACAGACTCTCCCCTGGAGCCTCCAGAAGGAGCACGGCCCCGACGACAGCTCGATCTTGGCCTGCTGAGACCCACGTGGGCCTCTGACCTCCAGAACTGTGAGATGATACACTGGTGCTGCGTCTGTGGTCACACGCTGTGGCAGCCACGGGCGCTGCGTGGACAAGAGCGTGACTTTACAACCTGACTCTCCCGCTCTGTAACCGGGTGCCCCTCTCGGAGCAGAGGCAGGCACACCACAGTGCCCTGTCACCCAGTGTCCGTAGGCACCCCGGGGCCAACCCCAGCCCCGAGAAGGTTGTGCAGTCAGCCGGCCCTGTGCTCAGCCGGCCTGGGGGCTGACTTTTGAATTACGTCCCAGTGGAGGCTGGAAAAGTGAGTGTCGCCCGCGTCTGAGCATCGGAACAAACAGGAAAACGGCCCCCAAGGACTCTGCGCGGAGGTCACTGTCCAGCCCCGCGGCCTGTTCGTGCGCGGAGGTCACCGTCCAGCCCCACGGCCTGTTCATGCCCGAGGAGGAGGCACCTGCTCGGGGGGGGGGGGCAACGAACGTCCCTCTTGGCTCGCAGCTGGTCAGGCCCAGATCTTTCACATTAGAAAAAAAAAGAAAATGCAGCAGGGACAAAAACCAAAAACCAGAAGCTGGGGGTGCTGGCGGAGGAGGACAGGCAGAAAACACAGGGCCTCCGGAGCACCTGGTCTGAGCCCGAGGGACTGGGAGCACTGGGCGGTCTGGTCGGGCACCCCCCGGGGGGGCCGGAGGGCGACTTGGAGCCTTGGGGGCCTCGGTGCTGCTGCCGAGACCCTCTGAACACCGAGGCCTCAGGAGGGCAGAACACGCAGCTCCAGCAAGAATCTGAAGCACAGGAACTTGGCAGAAACCCAACTTCTCTAAAAATATTAAAAGCCTGTGGCCCGCAGAGGCCTGGCTGCGAGGCCCCTCAGCCGCCGACAGCCGGGTCCCTGACCGTTGAGACCCAGCAGGGTCCTGGCATTGAGCAACAGGCCCTGCCCGTCCCCACTGCCCGGCCCGCCCTGTGCCCGCGGGAGGCGCAAGAGGAGAGGAAAAGAGGCGGCTGCCGGTGCGGCTGCGTGTGACTGTGTGCGCGTGTCTGTGTGCGCGTGTGGCTGTGTGCGCGTGTGGCTGTGTGCGCGTGTGGCTGTGTGCGCGTGTGGCTGTGTGTGCGTGTGGCTGTGTGTGCGTGTGGCTGTGTGCGCGTGTCTGTGTGCGCGTGTGGCTGTGTGTGCGTGTGGCTGTGTGTGCGTGTGGTTGTGCATGTGTGTGGCTGTGTGTGAGCCAGTGTGTAGGCCAGTGAGTGGCGCCACAGCTGTCCTTGAGGTCCAGGGTGGCCTCTTCTCTGAGGACAGCCAGAAAAGCCCTCGCACAGGTGCAGGGCCGCTGCGGTCCTGGAGGAGCCAGACAGCAGTAACAAAATACGGACTTTTTTGAGCTCCTACTACGTGCCAGGCCTTGTCCTAAGCACATCATCGCACCGAGCCCCGGCCCAGGAGCCCACAGCAGCTGCTCTTTGTCCCACTGAGTGCAGCAGTGAGGTCCAGAGACATGAAGTCATTTTCCTGAGGTCACACAGCGCCGGGCAAGGAACAAGGAAGCCTGGATCCAGGGCCGAGGCCCCACAGTCTCGTGGGAGCGTCCCAGCCGAAGCCACCGGGGCAGGCGTGGCCTCGGCAGGGGGACCCTTCTTCTCGCCCACACTGGGCCTGTACAGTGGCCCATTGGCTCTCCCGAGGCTCCTAAACCCTCCTCTCCAGGCCCGAGCGGGGGCTGTGGCTGTGCTGAAGGCCATGAGCGGTGGCAGCCACTGGGGCAGGGGTGTGGCTCTGAGCCAATCCCCCACCCCCCAAGGAATATTCCGTCTCTAGAGCCTGGTCCCTCAGCTACGCTCCAGGGCAGAGCGCTGAGGCCTCCAACTCGGGGAGAAGCCCCCACATCTGCACACAGGAGGCCCAGGGACGTGTGGGGTCGCCTGCCCGAAGCCCACTGCCTGAAGCTCGGGGCCTACCACCCTCCCGGAAGGCCAGTGCGGGCCAGCTGGCTTTCCTTCCTGGTGTCTGGCTGTGCAGTTGCCCTGTGCTGTCCCTAGCCACACCGCAGCTTCCTCCACGCGGACTGGGGCTGTACCTGCGCTGGCCATGTGGGAGCGCGGCCCTGCCACCCACAGGGTCCGTGCCGCTCTGCGCCTGGGAAGAAGGAGGGGGCCCTCGCTACCCTCCCTCTGGGCTGCCTGGCAGCATCACTGCGTGACGGGGACAGTGACATGAGTGGCCTGGCTCCTGGGGAACCAGGCTTGGGGAGGTCTGTGGTGTGGTTGCCCCGAGCCTGGGTCTGGGGGCCCCAGTATGGTGCTCACCTCCCAGCCCCCCAACTTTCTAGCCACAAGACCTACCGGCCCTATGTGCACCTTGGTGTCCCCATTAGGGACATGGTGGGGGTAGAGTAACAGCCTCTGCCTCCTTGGCTTGGTGCTGAGCCAGCACCTGCTAAAGGCTCCCTGTGTGTGGCTCTGCTTGTCACCTTCTCCAAGGAGGGGCATTTGGAGCTGGCCTTGGTTGGGGATCGACAGCTCCCGGCAGCCCCGTCACCCCATTTTGCAGGTGTGGGAATTGAGGCCCTCAGTGAGGAAGGGTCAGCTCCTGGCGGACGGGCCCTCCTCCGCTCTTCCTCTGCCCTCCTGAGGGTCAAGGAAGCCAGTTCACCCTGAATATTTCACTTGAAAATCAAGTGCAGCCTCTCAGCACAAACACACTACGCCCCCCGCCCCCCGCCCGGCGGGGGAGATGGTGCCACACGAACGTGACCTCAGACCTGCTTCTTTCTTGAGGTGAAGGCTGGAGCAGGACCTGGAACCAGCAAGGCCCCTACAACCTGCCAGAAGCAGCCGGCGTGGAGAGTGGGTCCCCGGCTCTGGTGGCAGAGGGCCTGGGTTCAGATCCTGACCTTGCCCAGAGCTGGGGCATCTCTGGCAGGGGAATCGACCACGTCTGCCCCGGTTCGCCTGCCTGGCAGGGCTCTCGGGGAAGCGGCAGGGCAAGCTCTCACGCCAGGCAGGGGAACTCGAGTTACTGCTGCTCTCTTGATGGACCCCTCGTTTCGTTGTGGGGGAAACTGAGACCTGGCCCGAGGAAGGGGCTTTTCTGAGCGGCACCTGGTCTGAGCAGCTGCAGGACCGGCAGAGCCGGGGCAGAGCCTCATCCTTGCGAAGGAAGGGAGGTTTGCTCTGGGGCTAGTTTCTCAGGAGTCGGAGCCCGGCTGGCAAAGGCAGCCCACACACTTGGGAGAAAGGCCTTGGAGGAACTGGGGGGTGGGTTCGTGTCCCCCACGCAGCGGTTGCTCTGCCCACCATGTCCCTGCCGCCTTCCGCCACAGCTGTGCCATCCGCTCTGCTCCTGGTCCTGGTGAGAGTTAAGCCGCAGCTGTGTGGCCTCAGGAACAGCGCCTAACCACTCTGGGTCTCGTTTCCTCACCTGCAATACCACCGCCCCACTGCCGCCCAGCCCCATCAGCCTGGACCACGTCTCCACGCTAAAGGGGGAAAGTTTTCAAAGACGTTTCTTCGGGGCCAAGTCTGCCTGGAAAACATGCTGAGAAAATAGCACCAACCCTTGGCGTGAAGCACCCCAGCAGTTTCTTTTTTCCTCGACCGGCAGGTTAGAGACGGTGAACATTTATTTCTCTACTGGTAGCAAGTAATTTTATTCCCCAATGTTACACGGGCTCGACGTAAAAAACCCTGAAAGCACAGGAAAACATAAAGTTGGAAGGAAAAGAAAAAAAAAAGTGGGGAATTAAAGAGGGGGAAAAAAAAAGACGACCTTAAACAAAAAGAAAGTGAAAAGAAAAGTCCAAGCAAAGTCTAAATCAGATACAGAGCTGTCATAAACCTCCACGTTTCTGGGGAAGCTGTCCTGTTCCCAGTTTGAAGCCATAAAGTCACAGGGTGTCGCTTTCCTGGAAACCATCTTGGAGTTGCCCGGAGGAAATCCTCATTTTCTAGAACCTTCTGCACATCAGATGCCTGGTCCCCACGAGGCGGACAGTGTGGGTGTTGGCCCAGGTCTGGCCTCGGACACGAGCATGTCCCAGAGCGTGAGGGTACAAGCGGCTCTAGGGTCGAGCTCTCGCTCTCTGCACTGAGCTCCGAGGTGGCCTGAAGGGTCTGCTGACGCCCCCGTGACCGGCCCTCCTCCTCCGAGGAACAGGGCTCCTCCGAGGTGGAGAAGTGCGTTTGTTGCGCTGAGGACCCAAGGCGACTCTGACTTCAGATCTACCCCGAGTATTCATTTGAAAAGAACCGGCGCTTTACCAGCACAGCACGGGAGGCTTCAGGAAAGAAGCCCGAGGAGAAGCAAGCAGCCGTGCCCTCGAGGGCCTGCCCCGGTCTCGTCCGGGGACTGTCAGCCGTGGAAAGGGACAGGGCCACCTCCGGTCTGGTTGATACTGTCGGTTTATGTCTTCACGATGAGCAAAGGCCAAACCAGGGTCGCAACAACAGACGCAGGTGACCGTTCTACAGCGGGCTGCTTCTTCAGACGCCGACGAGTCCGAGATGGACGCCCTTCGTGCGGGGCTCCGGCCTGTGGCCACACTGTCGGCAGCGCCGGCACGCTGCCTGCGCGCACGCGGGTGCCCGGGAAATGCCGAGTGAGTGACGAACAGACGGACGGGTCGAGGGGAAGGCGGGGAGGCGGGAATGCCTTCTGGTCTCCAGGGTGCTCACGCAGGCTTGAGATGAACCCGAGGTTCAAGCGGTAGTAACGCTTAGCGTGCGGGTTAGGGACCGGCCGTGCCCCGGGCCTGGGGCACTTTGCCACCGGCCTCTGCTGGCAGTACTGGTTCAACTTTCTCTTTCATTTTCACGGTCAGTCTTCCTTTGCATTTCAAAGTTCACAGGCCAGACGGGGCAGGGCCCTGGAGAAGGACAGGCCTCAGCAAAATCTTTGGAGGCTACTGGCTGGGAGCTTGGGTCCTGACCCCTCGGGTGCAGGGACAAGTCCCCAGGGTCTCTCACTGCTTCCACTTTCTTTTCCTGATGACCCAGCGACCACAGAAGGGACACCTGGGTGTTGAGCTGCAGGAACCCTTTTGGCCCAGGGTGATCCCCTCCCCCACTCTGAGCCACCGACGACCCTGGGGGGCCCAGCTCCAGATGGTGCCCGGGGGCCCCTGAGAAGGCGAGGGCAATGGAATGATGGAACGGCAGCCGGGGGTGGCCTCGCCAACGCCTGGACCCCGGGCCTCCCGGATCCCAAGGGACGCAGCACCCCCTGCTGGCCGGCGCACGCGTCCTGCCGAGTGCCCTGCCCTGAAACTAGCCAACGTCTCACCGTCCACACCCTGCTTTGGGGCTGCTGGATACACAACAGGGCGCTGGTGGGAAGGATGGTTTTTGCAAACATGGCCTCCCAAGAATACACAAATGACCTACAGTTCCACTCCTGGATACAGGTGCCCAAGAAGTTCCCAGCTGGGTCCAGCAGGCTGCGTGGACGAGGATGTTGGAGGCACACGCAGGGGAGTGCGGGAGCCACCCGCTGCCTGCCGGTGAGCGCTGTGCAGGTTGGATGTCCAGGCAGTGGCACAGAAGAATTTAAAAACAAAATACCAGGTCGGAAAAAATGAAACAAAACAAAACTCAACCAGAATAAGAGTATTTACCAGAAATAAATGCATGGATAAAGAGTAGGGGGAATCATGAAAACTGCCAGTTGTTTTGCTGCCTTTTCTTTTTTTGGCTGTCCTGCAGCATGTGGAGTTTCGGGGCCGTGGACTGGATCCGAATCCCACTTGTGATCTACACTGCGGCTGTAGCAATGCTGCATCTTTTAACCCACCGCTGCAGGCCTGGGCTTGAACCTGCGTCCTTGGGGCTGCTGAGATGCCGCTGATGCTGTCCTGTCCCGGCGGGAACTGCAAAGCTCTTTTTTTTAATCAACAAAAATGGGACTGTCTTGTCGTGTGGCCTTACAAACTGGGGTGTGTTCACAGGACGGAGAACGGAGCAGCGAGGACAGACCTTCCCCACGCCATGTGACGACGTGGATGACAGCTCAGCCGTAATGTTCAGTAAAATTAAACCAGACGCTGCGATTCCACTGTGCAGAGTTCAAAGCCCGGCAAGATGGGCCTGTGTTACCGGAGGCTAGGGTAGGACATGTTACTGGGCTGCGTGTGCTCATAACACACGCTGGCTTCACCCAGGGCCGTCACGCGGGTACCCAGTGGGTGCAAACCCACTGGGCTCAGAGTGTGTGCATTTTCTGTACCTGTCTCACCTTCAGTCAAAGCTCAGGCGGGTCCACCCTCCACGACCAGAGCTCTGACAAGAAACCCAGGACCAGCAGGCTGACTGCTCCGTGAGGTCAGGGCTTGCTTAGAGAGGAAAGGGAACGAGACGGGAAAAGGCCCAGGCCCACGCTCTGTCTTTTGGTAAAAGTCGGGGGGCCCCCGCCGACGGCAGAGTCCCCCAGCCCCTCCCCAAGGCGCCCCCGTCCTCCGGCCTGGCGAGCGCCCAGCCCTGGCGACAGGAAAGGAGGAAAGTCCCCACTGGTTTCTTTTTCTTGCCACCGAAGGGGCTGCAGGTATTTGTTCCTGAAACTCATGACTGAGCTAATTTTACACCGAGTATGAGATGCCGCTGGGAGAAACGGAACGGAAGGTCGGGGGTCTGATGTGGCGGCTGGGGGTGACGCTGGGGCTGGAGAAGGGCCCCTCTGCTGGCCTGCGAAGAAGGGGACCCGGAGCTCGGAGTCCCCTCGGCCTCAGTTTATACCTTCAGACTGGGATTAAGACCTGTTGGTTTAATTAAGACTTACTGGGGCTCCGTCACTCACTGGGTCCTTCAGGCTTCGTTTTCCTCAGTTCTAGGGGGAGGGGTTCCATCAGATGATGCCTAAGGAGCCCGGAGTGCACCTGGCCCTGTGCCTTCCTTGCTTTGTCTTGCTCTGTTATTTTAAGGGACCGATCGCATTCCAGCAGCAGAAAGTGTCATCACGCGCTGGGCTTTTAGGAACACCAAAACAGTGAGAGCACGCTCGTCTCTTCCTCAGCAGCCTCCCTTCCCACCGTGAGCTCACGCGGAGGCTGTCCAGGCCTCGAGGACAGGATATCCCGGGTCCTTTACGTCAAACAACACCACCCACAGAGAGTTCACTTCACGATCACTAACTGCTGACTTGTATACCATCCAGCGCCTGCAACACTCTTCGAACAGCCACGAGACATTTCTAAAGCGTCTGGAAGCAAACTAACGGATCACACTTACACCAGGAGAAGCCTTCCTTCTCCGGGTGGCAAGAGCAAGGGTAGAGGTGAAGAGGAAAGAAAACATTTCTCTCTGAAACTTTCCTCTGTGCCCTCTGGCCAGGCTGCCTCGAGGGGCACTACTCAGAAACTGCCCACTGTTCTTGAAATAGAAAGTGTTATTTCTGAACTTATTTTTCCAGAGGAAGAGGGGCGGCTCATGTGCTTCCCCCCCCCACCCCCGCCCCCGCCCCTCGCAGACGGTAGTTAAGCTCGAGAAAGTACTCAGGTCAACAAGAGGGTGTCCGATGGCCCCGCATGAAGAGGTTCTCTCTGGGGTCCCTGGGGTGCTGGAGCTCAGCGACTGGACTCTGTGGCTGCAGTCAGAGGTCATGGAACCCAGGATGGGTCTGGAAATGAGCAAAGCAGGAAGGGTGGAGGGGCAGGAGTGAAGTGGACGGGGGACCCAGGGAGGCCGGAGAGCAGGTGTTAGGCAACGGTCTGAGCCTTACACGTGAGAAGAAATTGTAACTTGAGGTCTGAGGGGATCTGAGTCAGGGATTCTAGAGAAGGAAGAGACGTGTGGCTTCCTGAAGCAGGATGGAGGAGAAGACTGGTGAGAGGAGGAAATTAAGACTCTGAGCGCAAAATTCAGCTCTGAGCTTCCTGGCAGCCATGGCAAAAAGGGAGCATGATAAACTCTTTTGTAAAAAAAGGCAGGCAGGTCTTTCCTGCAGGTTTGGAATAGACCTTGAAGGACAGATGGAATTGGGAGGAGCGAGACAGAGTGAGCGAGAGGGCTTGTGAGCTGGGTGTCCAAACACTCAGTGAATGAGCGAAGGAAACGGAAGGTCAGCAACTTGCATAACCCAGAGGCCCATGGGTGGGAAACCTCACAGAAAGGCTGTTTTGTTTCTGTCACTGCAGCCCTTAGAGTACTGTGGCGGACATGTTGCTTTCCCTGCTCAAGAATAGCTCCCTCCCACCTCATTCCTCCGGTGTTTACTGGCGGTCTGCACCACGCGCCACAGAAACATGGTCTGGCTCGGATGTAACATCTTTCACTAGCCCAAGGTTTCTGGACTTTGACCTTGTCATTCAAGGCTGGGCTGTGTACCACTTCTCGAATGGCTCTTGGTCTCTGATGGTTGTTTTTTTCTGGGGGGGGGGGCATTAGCTATTTTTTTTTTTCTTTTTCTTTTTAGGTCCACACCTGAGGCACATGGAAGTTCCTGGGCTAGGGATTGAATTGGAGCTGCAGCTACTGGCCTGAGCCCCAGCTACAGCAAAGAAGGATGGGAGCCAGGTCTGTGACCTACCCAGAGCTCCCGGCAATGCCAGATCCTTAAGCCACTGAGCGGGGCCAGGGATTGAACCCACATCCTCATGGATGCTCAACTCGTTCTTAATCTGCTGAGCCACGACCGGAACCCCAGGCTCAGGCATTTAATAACGCGGCTGCTCCCTCACAAGATGCTGGCTTCCGGGCCTTCCTGCAGGTGCGTGGTTCAGCGCGATTAACCTTAGGAGGGGGAAGGAGGGGCGAGGGTCCCTCCTTAAGCCCTGAGCTTGTGTAGGGAAACAGCTGTCTGGAGGGGCTGCTAGGACAGGTGGCATGGAAAAGCAGAAAACTCGGCCCAGCACCAGGCACCGTGCTAAACGCTACCCGCTTATCTCCTTCAGCTTCCCCACATCCTACGTGCCGTGCTGTTGTCACCCCGTCTCAGAGAGGAGGAAAATAAGGGCTTGGTTTGAGAGAAGCACCAGGCGTGCTTCGGCCACAGTGAGAAAGAACGAAGCTGAGGACGCCCTGCATGGCTTCGAGGCACTGCTCCCGCCACTGCTGCTGACCACGCCCTGGGAGCAGGCCTGGGGGGCCAGCGACCCGCCCACCTGATGCCCGCAGCCACTATCTCTATATCGCATGGGGAGACGTTGAACCTGGAGAGACGCCCCTGTCCAAGGTCCTCTGGGCGATACATGGCAAAGCCAGGACTGGGCCTGGACTTGGAGAGGCCACGTCACATGCTCACGATGGCCCAGGATGCAGGCGCCGGGGCTGGAGCTCAGGCCAGACCTCTACACTTCTGGCATCGTGAATTCACCCCGGGAAGTCACAGACCCACGACGAACTCACCAAGGGACATTCCAGGCACATTCCCAACTGTTGAAAGTGATGTCATGGGATACAAACAGCACCTCTGGTCACACAAAATGTCCCTCGTCACTGCTATCAGAGGCCATAAATACCTGGGCCACCAAAAGTCTAATCCAGCAGGTGCTTTCAGATGCTCAGTCACTGCACACTCCGTGGACCTCCCTCCCGAGGGCAGACACTCCGCTGACCCCGGCAGGTGAGGCAACGGAGACCCGGGCAGGTGAGCGTGACGACGGCAGGACCACGTGCCAGCGGTAAAGAGGGGTCTCGCTTCTCATGTGCGGCAAGCTCCGCCCCCAGCATCCCCTGTATTCACGCATCTCCCCAGGGGACGGCACTGGACTTGCCTGGGGTCCCAGAACACGGGAACTGCGTACCTCTGCTTTCCTTCGTCACTCAACAAACATTTAAGGGGACCTACTATGTGCTAGACAAGTATCTGGGCTACCAAGACAAAAAGACAAACTGGTCTGCAGCCCAGCCACACGCATCCGGGGGACGCTCACCAGCCAGAGCGGGAAGACCGCATCGGGCGCGGGCGGTGCAGCCAAGCAGGTCCTCGCCCCCGGGACCAGGCTGCGCTGGGAGTCTGAGCCTCGTGCTGCAGGCACTGAGCTTGGGAGACGCTGGCTGCTTTCCTGGGGGCGGGGGTGAGCCGCTGGCGCCCAGCTCTCTGCGGCGGGTGACAGCTGAGTCCTGGGGGCACACAGGCACCAGCACTGTTCCTTCTGCAGACGGCAAAGGAGGAAGGCGGGATTCGGAACGACGAACTGACCCGGCGGTCCCACATCGTCCCGTCTCCGCAGGCAACGGAGACCGATCACCTGTTCTCAACGCCCACGGCGCCCGCCCTGCCCGTTCAAGCCTGTAACCCCTTCCTTTAGCAGCTGGAGAAACAGACGGTGGGGGGCATAGCGTGGGCCTTGGCTCAGAAGAGGGATTACTGGCTCCGTGGGGACAGCACAGGTCCACACCCGCCATCCTGCAGGAACGGTTCCCAAGGACGCTGTCCCTGCTTTTTCTCCCTCTTGGAGTTAACGGCGATTTCTTCTCTGAGGCTGTTGAGTCTCTGAAGGCAGTTTCTGGGATGCTCATTTCCCTTGGCTCCCACGTGGCCCAGGGTCCAAGGCTTAGTGAGCAGTGATGGCAGCTGTCACGGGAGTGCCTACTCTGTGCACGCCACCGAGGACAACACCAGCGCTCTGGGGTAGGGACGGTCACCCTCTCCACCTGATGCAGGGGAGACGGAGGCATGGAAGATGGGGTAACTCGCCACGGCAGTGACACCAGGAGCCGCCGGGCCTGGGAGCGGAAGCGTCGCAGTCTCTTATAACACATCACGATTGTGAATGCACTAAAAACCACGGAATGACACGCCTGAAATGGTGAATTCTATGGTATGTGAATTTTACCTGTCTTTTAAAATACAGTAAAAAAGAGCGCTGGGGCCACCCAGAGCGGCCCTCCTGCCCCAGAGCCCAGGGACACCCACCTCTCTACCACCGGTGTGAACGTTGCCAGAAAGCGGGCGTTTAAAAAATATCAGAGGGAGGGGGGAGGGGAGGAAGGAGAGTAAGAAAGAAAAGAGGGAGAGAGGAAGGAAATTAGCGAGAATTAGTTAAGTTCCAGTTCAGCCACACAATCCCCGCCAGGCCCTGAACACGTCACTTTGGGCCTCCATTTCCTCATTTTAAAAGTCCTTTCCTCCAGACGGAATCCCAGCTCCACCTCCAAGGTGTCTGGGCCCCGCGCAGGAGGCCTGGAGGGCCCTGGGGAGTGGGGACGTGCTCCCCGCTTCCTCCCGCTGGGATCTGCCAGCCTGGGGACCAGGCGGGGGGCTTCCCCCTCTTCTGCTGGTCTCCGCGGGGGCCCTGCACCTCCCAGCCGCGCACAGCCCACCTTCTCAGAGCCTGGGGCTGGTGGTCTGGATTTGACAGGTGACGCGTCCCTGAGGGCACTGGCTGATCTGCCACATCAATCTCATGTCAGGTCACAGGCCCCGGCAGGCCTCCCACGCGAAGCCACGGCAGCCGCCCGGCCACCGCCACCCGGCTCCTACCCCCTGCGGCCACCGGGGAGAAACGGGGCTGTGGAACCCGACCCCGTCTTCTGTGAAACCGACTTTCTCTGTCTTAAGAGAAACCAGGCCAGCCTCCCTTTCAGGCAGATGAGAGCCGGGAAGCCATTCTCGGTGTGGGCTGCGACCGGGGGCGGGGCGGGCAGGGGACACCAGAGCTGGAGGAGGGTGTGCAGGCTGGCCAGCCGTCGTGACCGTCACTTCCCGCAGGTGTCCGTGGAGTCACAGAGCAGCTGGAACCAGCCATGTGCACTGCCCACCAGGCAGGGACCCCTTTCCCGGCTGGTCTTGAACGTGGGCGTCAGCAGGGTCAAGGTGCACAGCTGCCGCCTCCCTGGCTCCGTGGCTCCTGCCTGCTGGACCCCTCCTCTGCTATCCACACTTGTTCCCGCCGGCTGCGAGTGTCCGCCTGCCTGTGCTGGTTGCAAGAATTAAACCCCCAACCCGAAGCCAACACCCCAGCCTCCCTGCCGCTTCTCTGGTTTTTCCTATTCTTGTCAGCGGCACCAACTCGTCTCCCACTTTCAGAGGCTGCAAACCTCAGGGTCACTGCCAGCTTCTCCCTCGCTCCCTAAACTGACTGTGGCCTCGGGTCCCCCCCCCCCCCCCCCCCCCCCCCCCCCCCCCCCCCCCCCCCCCCCCCCCCCCCCCCCCCAGTTCTTTCATGTCCACAGCCTCTTCAGAGCCTGTAAACTCCGAAAGAGCCTCCATGGCTCCTTGTGATCCCAGAAGCACAGTCGAGCACACCAGGTCCCCCGCTCAAAACCCATCCGCTCCCGAGCGCTGCATCCAGTGCCTGCTGCAGTCTCGCCCTAAGCGCATCTTCCCCCCGCCCTCCGCATCCCGCTCTCCAGCCCTGAGATGGTATTTCATGGGCCAGCTGTGACTGGTTGATGGTTGTGGGTCTGGAATGATCTTTGGTGGAGCTGTGTGATGATCATGGGGATCACGAGGCTGCCCCTGGGATTGCTGCAAGAGTGCTGCAATCGATTAGCCATGTCTGCTGTGGACAAGGCAGGGCGAAGGGGCTGCATGTTTGCTAACCTATTTTTCCACCAGACTGGGCTTCTCTCCACAGCACACATCAGCCTTCCCTACACTTCTTACATCTGTGCTGTTCCCTCATCCTGTCCCTCTCCCTGCCTGTTCCACCCCCACCAAGTCATCAAGGACCAGCCTGAATACTGTGCAGCTGCTGTGGAAGATACGAAGATGTGTGTGGACAGTTCCGCCAGGAAACGATGGAGGCAACGACTGGCCAAGCAGAGGTTTCCAAGCATCAAGAATAAAATACTTAGGAGTAAACCTGCCTAAAGAGACAAAAGACCTGTACTGTGGAAACTATAAGACGCTGATGAAACAAATCAAAGATGACACAAAAAGATGGAAAGACATACCATGCTCTTGGATTGAAAGAATCAATCTTATCAAAATGACTGTACTGCCCAAGGCAATCTACAGATTCAATGCAGTCCCTATCAAACTCACAAGGACATTTTTTACAGAACTAGAACAAAATATTTTACAGTTTGTTTGGAAGCCCCAAAGACCCAGAATAGCCAAAGCCATCCTGAGAAAGAAAACTGGAGCTGGAGGAATCAGGCTCCCTGACTTCAGACTATAAGCAAGCCCAAGGACTCGGGCCTAGAGATTGCATTTGTAATAAGCCCCCTGGTGATCTAAGGGGCTCACTGTGCAATAGTTGAAGGGTTAGCCTCTCATCTACATGGACACTGAATTTCTTACCTTTGAAACAAGTCTTTGAAATGGTTTATTGCTCAGAACGCCAATAAGCGCGCCAACGTTTTATTTGCTCAAGTTTGGGGTGAAATGTTTTACTTTTTACTGGAGAAGACAAAAAAGGGTGATCTTTGTGCTATTGTTTTTATAACATGTTTTTATATGTTTTTATATACCAGATCTCGCTCTCTTCAAGGGAAAATTCATATTTATAATTATTTTTTTTCCCTGTGCTAAACATATACAGTAATCGTCTACCTGGAAGGCGAGACTATTGTTTTTAAGGAAAGGCACTTTGCAGTTGACGGTAAGTGATATAGAGAAATGCTTGTCCTATATTTACTCTACATATATATATGACATTGGCTTATATAAAGCTTAAAAAATGGTGACCTGACCTCTGATGAATGTATTTGGAGCTAATCCCTAAGAAAAACTTGGCAAATTATCTTTTAAATGGAAAAAAAAATCTAATCCCTTGCACATGTGCATTTTGATAACTACAATAAAGGTGAATTACTAGAAAAATAAATATATGCCAAACATGAGCCCCAACTTTATTTTTTTTTTCATATTAACAATGAATTTTATTTCAGTTATAGGTGTACAAAGATCATAAGTCCATAAGATAGATTTTGTGTCCCAAACCCACAGTGCATCCCCCCACCCCCCAGATTGTCTTATTTGAAAAACCAAGGTTTTACAAAATCCGTGAGTCGTTGTCTGTTCTTCAAAGAAGTTCATTGTGTCTCTTTAGTTTCC